>PNEQ01129382.1:0-18473 GCA_003012365.1 Medauroidea extradentata
TGACATCTCCCAATGGCCTTGAAGTGTTTTGTCTAATCGCTTGCGCAAAATAGGCAGTAACAACAAATCCCATTGATCCACTGGAACATCAAGGGATTTCAGAGCCGAGACATTCTCTGAAATGACACACACGAGAGAACGCAAAGAAGCAGGTGTATCAGCTGATACAGAAGGGGCTTGTAACAATGCCTCCACATGAGCATTAACAAGCAGCAGCTTGTCGTCATAAAGATTACACAATAACTGCCAGGCCACGTCAAAGTTGGCATCGGACATTGGTAATGATTGTACCATGCCTAACGGCTCACCACGTAAAGACGACTTCAAATAAGCTAATTTTTCAACTGGCGCAAGTTCATCATTGTGCGCAACAAGCGTAGAGAATAAGTTTGCAAAGTTAGCCCAAAGTTTCGGTTGTCCATCAAAGGTCGGCAATGTGATTTTGGGTAAAACTACCCGTGAGCTGCTCTTCCGTTTGTCAGAAGGCTGACTACATGTTTTTGACTCCCCTACAATGTCATTGACCGCTGCCAAAACAACTAAATATTTATCCTCAAAGTCTGCTAACCGGCGAGCTAGATCAGCGGTGGAAATTTTCAATTCAGTTGCCGCCATTTCCACAATGACATAGTCCACGTCAAACGTATCGCGCACCTTAGCCAGGTCACGACTTGTGGCAACAAACACACTGTGTTTTGATGAGTCAGTACCTGCGACCAAAGCAAGGTCGTACGCTCGTTTAAGGCGACTTTCGGCCAAGCGTAAACGCACAAGTGCTGCGTGTGGATCAGCCATTTTTAATACTAGGACGACAAAGAACAATTACTGCTCAACACAACAAACGGCGCGAACGGAACGACCTCACAATACCAAGATGCCCACACACGCGTGGTTACAACATACAACCAGCGCAAGCAAAAACGAACAAAAACATGTGAAACCAACAACCACACGTGCGTACAAACTAGCAATTGCGCGAGCCAGACAACAGAACAAGAACACCAAAATACACACCCAAGGACCGCTACAAATGGTCGTTGAACAAACAAGCTGGTGATACTCGTGGCAATACCATGTGGCACCATCAGAACAAAGGAAGCATACAACGCCAGGTCTGGAATACGGACGACAACGAATTATGCGTTAACAGGACACAAACTGAGTTGCATAACTTCATTCTTCTTACAACGCCGAACGACGAGAGTTCGTTTCACACACGCGCGTCTTCCGTGGAACGTTACCGATCGCGGCACACGGCACGTGGTATAAAACGCGACGAATTAATGCCGGCTATCCGGCCCGGAGGAAAAAAAATGTACGTCGACACATGTACAATAACACGACACAAGAAAAAACTGAACAAAATACTACGATTGCTATGATGCGAAACGATTACGAACCTTCGACACGATGCTACCGCATCGTTGCCATCTTGAAGACTGGTTAGTAGCGCAGTTCGTGCCAACCTGGTAATCTTGCACACATCATGTAGGGTTACCAACGTTTGGTAGGTCCTGTCCCTACATTTGTTTGTTATGTACACCATCACCGACGACACACACACAATAATACTATTTACAAGTTCGAACAATATGACTACTTTTCAAAGTGGCTAGAGTTAAAACAACTACGTACTAAACAGGCAAGCAGTGTAATAAAACCCCCAAAAGGTGTATTTTGTACTCATGACATACCGAAGTTAGTAATTGCAGACAATATGCCTAGAGCCAGTGATTTTTGGGGAAAAGAATTCTGCAACAATGTGTTTCAATGCCTTACGTGCACTTCTGCAACTCTGGCTCGTGGTTATTGGCAGAATATAATAGGGCAGAGGCGTGGCTCATTTGACTGCACCAACCAGAACAATGATACCGCGACACCACACGTCTGTGATTTGCTGGTAGGACCCCAAGACTCTGTGCCCGAGATGCCGAAAGTTAAAAACTTCCAGTCACTGACCGTGAAGCAGAGAAACAGATGTGCACATAAGGCATTGAAACAAATTGTTGAGAACAGAATTCTTTTCACCAAAAATCACTGGCTCTAAATATGCTGTTTCATTCTTGCGAATTCACCACTTTTGCAGGTGAACATTACTTTGAGATCCATACATCCAGTCCACTGTACTCGCAATCAAATGGGATGGCAGAAAAGGGCGTGGAAGTAGCGAAAAACATCTTGAGGAAAAGTCAGAAAGTGGGAAAGGAATTTTGGATAACCCTTATGGAGTATTAGGAACACACCATTATCAGGTATGGGGATTTCACCATCAGAAATTTTGATGAGTAGATTAGTGATGACACTGATACAGGTGACAGTAAATAACCTATTTCCTAAGGTCCAAACTCAGGTTAAATCTCGGCTAGTCTCAAAGCAGGTGAAAGTCAAGAATTATTATGATAGGCAAGCACAGAGAAAAACCTCAGAGTATTTCAAAGGTCCGGCAGTAGTAATGCAAAAAGGCAGAGTGTGGGAACCAGCCACAATTCTTGAGAAACACAGAGCTCCACGCTCGTATATAGTTAGGGATCAGTCAGGTCAAGTGGTCCGCAGAAATACAAAATATTTGAGACCATCTTTCAATTCTTGTATGACACAAATCACAGAATTGCACAAATCGAGTATTAGAGATGAGACGAGTAGCATGGAGATGGAGGGAGCAGATAGCAATAGTACAGCAAAGCCTCAAAACCAAAATAGTTTGGAAATGGGACAAGAACCCCATTCTGAAAGCAGTAAATCACCTGACTTTGAAGGTTTTGACAATGTGTTTAACCGGAACACATTGAGAGATAAGTTCACTTGCATCATTCCCCAGGAACAGGCAAACAATGATAACTCAATGTATGTAACAAGGACAGGCCGTAGAATTAGGAAACCTTTAAAGTTTCAGTGAAAAGTTGTAATATATGCTTGTAGCCAACTTTGTTTGGGACACTGTTCTGTGTATCTGTAAGTAGAGGGTGGAAACAATTTGTACTTGACAAAGTGACTGAGAATATTAACAGTGCTAACTGACTTAGAAGTTTAGTGATGGTGTTGTGAGCACAACAGTTAATGGACTTATCTACGTTGATGTTGGAGAAGGGAAGGTGTTGTGAATGTGCAACACTAACTTGTAAAGAGACATTGAATGAAGTAGGTACTTGTAACATAGTTGTGTTGGCGGCAGTGTGTAAGAGGAGAATAAACAAAACAGTGTATGAGTTTGGTACCATGACAAAACAATCAAGAGGGTGTGGATACTTATTTGCAGAAAAAGTGCAGATAATTTTTTAAAAAATAATTCATCGTACTGTTTGGTATGAAATAAAATATAAATACTTTTCGTATTTTCCACCCAACAGCAGCAACCAGCCAATGCATTGATATTACAGTGCCTACAACTGGTTTGTACCTCCTCCTCTCCTTTGCAGATTCTTACTGAACCATTTCTTTGCAAGTAGAGAGGAAAGAGTTACTTGTAATGCTGCCACTCCTCTGAGATAACAATTTCTCCTTTCTCCACAGCTCATGTTGAATGGAAAGCAGAAAATGTGCTCCAAGCATGTGAAAGACAGAACATTCAAATTTTAACAAAAATGGATCATCAAGGTCTAGATGTGTTGTTTCAGCTGACATCTTATTTAGGCCATTTGTCATATGACCACAGTAAACAATGATGCTTGTTACCTAATGTGAAGTTTAACTTAGTTTAAAATGTACATAAAAATGAATAATGCTGCAAATTATTATCTTTCAGAATAAATATTTAGACGTATGTATGTATAGCAGCAGTAAACAAATGTGTCCTTATCTGAATCATAGAAAAATTTTTAATTAAAATAAAAAAAAAAAAAAACACTGCAAATTATTAACTTTTTGAATAACAATATACGTATTTGTATAGTAACACTAAACAAATGGTGTTATTGTTCAAATCATAGCAGTTTGAATTGTTGGATGAAAAAGTCACAAAAGAAACTTGCAATTGAAACCACACACAAAAAGGCTTGACTTCACCATTTGTTATGTTAAATGTACTGCGGTACAAACTTACTGTATTTCCCTGAAACTGTGACTTCTAATAATCCATGGTTAACATTTATTAGTTTATTTAATTACTTTTCCTTCCTTGCGCCCAATTACACTACACAATGAGACAATTGACAGCTTACGGCCAAAACCTTGTTCAGAGCAGCAGACTTCTCTCCGGTTTCTCTTTTCAAGCCGTGGCCTAGATGTAGCTTACATTGCCAACTGCTAGTGGACAGTACAGACACTCTGCAGATGTTAAAAAAATTATGTCTGTAGAAACACGTGTGCAGTCTTATTTGAGTTATTGCCTGTTCCTTTCACATGTCCTTTCAAACTGTTAATCTGGAGAGAGGGAGAAAACATACTTTTCTTAACCCTCTGATAAATACAAACATGCAAATAACACAATCCTTTAGGGAAAGAGTACATCCTTTTGTATGGACAATGTAGTCCATGGTTCATTCTTGCTGGAATACTGGTGCCTTACTTTTATAGGCCATATTTCCTGTCGTGTGTTTCACTCTTGTGGGAGCTGTCAAAAGGTTAGAGCTGCAAATACATGAAAAGGATTTTAAAAGTGCTTTTATGTATGCTGCATGAAATAACATAGTGATTAACACTTGGTGCTCTGCTTAACTAGAACACTGGCAGGGTTTAGCTATAAATCACCTTCATGCCAAGAAAGCCAGGGAAATGATGTAACATGGGTTTCAGTTATTTCTTCCTTCATTTTATACTAGTAAACTGAAAGAGTTTTGCTGGATGTACACCATTAGTAGCTAATATTGTTGAATCGCAGAAAACCCACAGTAACATAAAAGGACACCACAAGACAAAAAAAAAATTGTGAATGAAACGAAGCAAGAAAGCCAGAAGTGGGTCATAGTCAACAAACATACAAATATTTCTGAAATAAGAATACAGCTGTTGTATAGTGGACAAAAAAAAAAAAAAAAAAAAGAAACAGTAACTAGAGAACGTTTCATGCACCAAAAATCAAAGCAAACCTACACCTCCAAAAAAACCTTAACACTGTCATAAATGCATCAAATAAAACCTTGTCTGAGTGTAAGAAATCTGTTTTATAAAGATAATTGAATTTCAGTATTGTACCACTTGCCAGCTTCTGGTTTTGGATTTAGTTTCATCAGTGGAGTGTGTCATGAACAAGTTGCCAGCAGCGAGACAAGATGAGTTTCTTTGGACTGTGGGAACTGCACTCACTTGAGCTGGGCCACCAAAACCTGATATTTCACCAGACAAGCATAAAGCCATAAAAGTACTCAAAACTGGTTCTGACATTGTAATTCTTCATGCAGGTAACGGTCATGCTACAGTTGTTTTAAATAGAATACATTATGAAAATAAAATCACAGAACTTATTAGAATATGTACACCACACAGCAGCAAACCATGACTTTCCAAAAATCCATAAACCAAGCTTGCATTTGCACCTTATCATTAGCTCTTGCTGTTTACCATGTCATACCTCTGCAAATTTTTATTGATAATCATGAATTCATTCACAGGTAACACATATTCTTTTGTAAATGTCTCTGGCAATTTCATTTCTGTAGTTCAAACACTGAAGATAGCATCAGTTTACATTTTAGTGGGCTTCAATGTAGAAAGTCTCTTCACCAATGTTACCGTTACAGAAACACTCAAGGTCATAGAAACCCAGATGGAATAAGATGACATTCTAAAGGAAAGATCAGTTCTGCCTATTCCATCCATCATGAAACTGATTACATTCTGTGTCAACATTACCTATTTACAATTTAAAGTACAATTTTATAAACAAACAGACGGTATGGCAATGGGTCCTCATTTTCACCTTTCATGGCAAATATCTTCATGGAGAACTTCATGAAAGAAGCACTGCAAACAACCAACACACTACCTAAAGTCTATGGTATGTTGTTGATTAATTTGTGGTTTGGCAACACAGACATAATCTATCAATTAACTAATTTTCTCAGTACACTAAAACTGTCTATTAAGTTTACCTATGAAACTGAAAACAATAGGTGCATCACTTTCTAGATGTTTTGGTATTCATGAAAAACAAGGTCACTTCTATAGTTTACAGAAAACCCAACTGGACAATACCTCCACTTCAACTCAAACCACTCAAAAAGCACAAAAACTGGCATAATAAAAACATTGAAAAACACTGCCACTGTAATATGCAGTGGCCAAAAATTGAAAGTTGATGAGGTAAATCACATGAATATAAGAGCTCTTACCAAAGAGAATGTGATGTACAACCAGGTGTTATGGTTGTGTATCACATATGTTGTGCGGTGCGCACATCGCTCGCTCTGGTCTAGAGGAGAGGGGAAGGTGCGCTCGCACATGCGTGTAAGGGGTGGCGAGTCAGGTGTGTGCTGGAGGTAGGAGGAGTATTGATCGAGTGCCGGGTGAAAAGTATTGACCGCGAGGAGTTGCAGGCAAGCTGGCGTCACGCCGTGGAATGTTACTGTTCGTGTAGTTTGTTACAACTGCTGAAGCGATGGTATTATGCGTGGCTATAGGAAAATATGTATCTGTATGTTCCTGGAAACTTGTAAAGCGAGTGCATTATTAATGGTTGATAAAAAAGCACCATGATAGGCAGCATGAAGGCCGGGAGTTTCGAGAACAAAATGGCCAGGACTGGCAGGTCGGGAAAGTTAAAATGAAGACGTCACATTTGTGAATGTTAGCGGACTTTGCGGTAACACTGGTGTTGCATTTAAGTTGTTGCAGTTAAGATAATGATAATGACATGTTTTTTGTTAATTCAGAGTACTTAGTGCACGAACTAGTAGGTTTTTGGAGGCATACGTGTTTTGAGTAAGATCCTGCCTATTTTGACGGTAAATGTGTGTGCGCGTTGTGCTTCGGCGACTACCTGGTGTAGGAGAAAATTTCGCCTACTTTTCTGGTATCTCCAAAAGCCTTGCTGGGTTCAGGGTTGGACCTAGTTTTGAGGCCAAATATTGCGATAGCGGAATAGGTTTGGCTGGACGGTGAGTTCACCAAGGTCAGCATATAAGGTACTGTTTTGGCGTTTATTTACTTCTCCTCTTGAACAGGGTGGAAAATAAATATTCCAATTCTGAGGAGAATCCAAGAAATTGTCAATTTGTGTTATGCTAGCATCATATTGTATACGGACTTAGATTCACTGTATAGTGCATTGGATTGTACATAGTACATTAATTTTTCACTTTGTAATCAAGATTATGGGTAAATGTACCCTTGAAATTCATTTTAATTTTTTGTAATGCACATTATTGTTGATAGTAAACTGGTTGACAGACTTAGTGCATATACATGACTGGTTGAAAATGGTCTTAGTGCGTGTAAAATACTGGTTGAAAATACTTAGTGTAACTTCTACTATAAGCAGAGCAATTAAGGTGTATGAGGTAAACATTAATTCGAGACTGATTTTGATATCATCCCCGTTCGGTGTAATGAGAACCACTGTAATTGTTGATATAGTAATCCTTGTAATTTTTTTGTTCTTCAAAAATCTGAATTGCTTACTCTGAGAATAATAAATATCTGTTGTGTATTTACTTGGGTGTTTGCCCTTTAAATGCACTACAAGAAACACACAAAACATAGTAACTCTTTTTCCATTTCACAGAAGGGAATTGAAAAACCAGTTGGAACATTGGTTACAACATATGTTCAAAGCCTCTCTGAGAAAATAGACATTTTGGCAATAAGTACGGCCTACAAATAGCTTTTTGTTCCACCTCCACGATTAAAAACATCTTGACTAAAGTGAAACCAAGAACTGAATACCATGTATACAAAATTTCTTACGAATGTAGAAGCATGTGCATTGGAGAAACTGGCAGACCTCTCTCCACCTACATCAGAAAAACACCAAAATAATACTAAAAAAAGGTGAAACCGAAATAACCAGACCATCAGATCTTGCTTGAGAAAACAGTCACAAAATACTGTGGTTTAATGTTAGTCCAATTACTCTGGAAGTGAACTAAACTAAAAAAAAAAAATGAATCAGCATTCATTATTTAAAATATAAGTATATTCAGGCAACAGAGTGTAGAACTAAAGAAAATATGGCTTCTATAAGTAATAAAGAAACTGTTCTAAAATAGAAACAGTAAAATTAACCAATAATTTTTTTATAAATAACACACTACCCATCGTCACAGCGTATAAGCCCATTTAAAACTACTCGATCAGCCAAAGTGAGTGAGATTTTGGTCAGTGCTTAACATATAGGTAATCCACAATTGTGAGGGATGACATGAGGTGAATATGGAGCAGTACTGGAATGATAAGGACAGGGGAAACAGGAGATCCCTGAGAAAATCCACCGACCAGCATCGTCCTGCACATTCCTACATGCAAAATCCGGTGCCCAACTCCACTGGGAATCAAACCCGGATCGTCTTGGTGGGAGGCAAGTGGTGTGACCACTCGGCCAACTTAGCCCACCCGATCTATCAGAAGACAGCAGCACTGTCATTGGCTGAGTTATTAATAGGCACCAGTCCTGTACGAGATCCTCGATTTTCTAGGCGTCATGGTCAGTTTGCTGGTGTTCCTCAGACCATCTCAATTGCAGTGTTAATTTTTGTTGTCGCCTTTTGTTCAGCACTGTCGTCATTGTCGTGCATCTTGTTTTATCCTTGTCTGATTTTTTAAATCCTATTTCGGAATTATTGGTGTGTGTGTTGACTATGACCGTTTATGGCTTTCTTGGTTTGTTTTGTATTTTATTGCTTATTTCCTTGTACTTTGCCCTCTGATGTTAGTATGAGTTTTTCTGTGATTCAACAACATTCACTAGAAATGGCATGTATTTAACAAAATAATTAAGTTAGTCATACTCTCCAATAGAAAAAAATCGTTCAAAAATCGTATTTTATACTGGACTTGTGCTATTATCTGATACATGCGTATTCCAACATTTTCTTATATTATACATAAAGCTAATGATAATTTCATCCAACCTGTGTTAACACCCTGAAATTTTGCCATCCAAATGAGGTATCCAATCATTAACTTGTTACTTGACCAGGAAAAGTGAAAAATATCACACAGTCTTAACACTGGAGCTGAGAATTTTAAAGTACAGTTAGAGGGACCTAATATAATGAATAATTAACTTTAAAGAATTGCATCTAGTGATTGATTGATGAGGAAACTACAGGTGCTAGATTTAGCAGTTAGCCATTGGTGCACCTGCCAAGTGTTAGAGTTCATGTGCCATGAAAACACTTGAGGAGTCATAGCTAGACTTCTAGGTGGTAGCTAGCACATCCTAAATCAGCACAATTCTATTCTCATCCTCTTTGAAAAGGTGAGAACAGGGCAAAGTAGACAACCAGAACGAGATTTACTTAAATATAAATTATTACCAGTTGATGTAGTCAGTAACTGTAATAACAAGGATATTTAAAAATAAGAGATATTTACGTGAACGACATATACAGTTGTATGAGGAATGAATAAATGGTGCCACTGTTTTTAAACTGGAAATTGTTCAGTCAGGGTAGAGTTTAGTGAAACTGAACCAATTTGACTGTCTGGCATTAATGAGAAAGTTGTGCCTTTAAGTGTCCCCAAAGAAAAAAATCACACATTGATGATGGGTGACCTTGGGGCCAGGTGATGTCTACTCGCAAAGACAGAAGGCGTCCCGGAAACAACTCTCTCAAAAGTGCATGAGAACACCACAAAATGAGAGCTGTGACTCCATCTTGTTGGAACCAGACATCTTCTTCTTCATGGTTCCATAGAAACTAGTTTAACTTAGGTTGGAGGAAGGTCTTGATCATATGACAGTAGCAATCTGAATTAACAGTTACCGTTCCCCCATCTTCTTAGAAAAAATATGGGCCCCACACACCAAACTCATAAATGGCACACCAGACTGTCACACAAGGGCTGTGAAGTGGGGTTATGTGAAGTTCCCTAGGGTTGTCTGCTGCCCAGTAGCTGATATTTTATTTGTTTACAGCACCTGACAAGTGAAAGTGGACCTCATCGGACGACAGAAAAATGGCGCCAGGGAGTATGTTTTGAAGAATGTCTCCACGTGCCACTTTGCGTGTTTCAAAATCTCGCTCACTTAATTCCTGGGTACACAGAATTTTATACGTGTGTATTAGAAGATCTCTGTGCAGGATTTTTCGGACACTCCGATCAGACATTTCCAGGGCAATCACATGTTTAAGAGGAGAACGCACACGTGCCACATTTTCTGGTGTCGATATGGTCCGAGGTCAGCCTGGCGATTTTCTTTTCTGTGCAGAACCTGATGCGTGAAAGTTTAATACCCAAATGTAAATGGTTTTCCTATCTGGAACAGAATCACGTCGCTGAGTCTGAACCGAACGCGAAATGCACGCTGAGTGTTAATCACAGAACCACCATTCCATATAAACTTCTCTAAAACAAACACATGATGCTCACCGCGCCATGCCGTTACGCCTACAGAAAATGACTTGGTGACTGCTCTCGATTGATACCCCTTTCGCCGCCTTATCCCCACTACAACTCACTCAGTGCCGTCTCTAAATACGGGAGGTCTTTTTGCTGGGCCTTGTACAAAAACTTAGTATTAATAGAATAAAGTTGTAATATTTACTTAATACATTGCAAATGTAGCAAGAACTTTCACTGTATAGTCATGCAATTGAATATTTGTATAGAAATTATTAACTTTGATACAGATAATTTAATTTCTTTATGCCTTTTCTAAAATTAATTATTTTTTACTTGTCATGCTGTTCTGGCAAAGTTATTTTATTTTGGATGCTAAACATGTAACAATCCTTGAGTGTTTGCTAATATTTTAATTAGAATAACTGTCCCTCACAGTGCCTTTTATTAGTTCAATACACGTAAGCACTGTTTTTAATGTTGAGAGATTCTTGTCATGTTACTCATTAGCATTATCTAAATCTTTAGCTTTATCTAATCTTCAACCTTGTTTTTCAGGTGTAGCTTTTATCTCGCTTAGTTAATGTATCTGTTGGTATATATTCAGGCCTGATACAAATCTTCAGTTTACATCATAGTTACATATCTGGAAGTAACATAACTTGACATAACATTAACATGAAGTTAAAAAAAATTACCTTCCCGTATAAGTGACTGCAAATTGATTTTTTTATATCTATAGAGCATCTCACACTTAGAATGCAGTACAGAGTTATATGGGCATTCTCACTCTCCTTTCAATGCACAGTAACTGTCCTTGTTTTGGCGTGCGCTGTTGCCAGAAATTTCATATTGTAGCTTTGATTTTAAAATTTTTGCATGTAGTACAGTATCAAAACTTGCATCGGATGATCTATTTGTTTATTCATTTGCGTCATTCTAAGGGATTTAAAAAATTTGAAAACAAAACCTTTGTACATTTTCATGCATCAGTAAATGTATCACATCATAACTTAGGAATTGATGGAAAAATCTTTTTTTCAAATTTTAATGGTACGTAACTACTATATCTGGACACCAATTGTGCTGTTTATAATTTTTTTCTTTATTTACTTATTTTTTAAACTTAATATTTTCATTTAACATTCATTCAAATGTTTGTTAAGGGAGAACAAGTTTAACAATAAAGTGTTTTATTCCTATTTTCTCAATTTATTGCCTTGTAAAGTGTATTTTTTTGGGGGGGATTTTTTAAAATTTATTTTCTTTATTATTTTGGCCATACATGCATACGGGTCTGCCTTTCCAGAGGCTTGGCTGCCTCAGCTGGCACTATAGCCTCTTGTCTCGGGAGTTTTATTTCGCGCAAGATGTAATGGTAACTTTGCTGTTCACGCAACTATCCTGCAAGTGTACTGAAGCCTAGTTTGTACCTTTTACGATCCTCTGAAAGTGCTTCCTTAAGTGTTTCTGAAGTCAGTTTTAACCAGTTTAGTCTGTATTGTCTAGTAATGTAGGCCATTTTGGCCGTTTCAACACTTGTGCACCATCTCTTGACAGTTTTTATACCTCCTGTACCTGTATGCGGACTTCAGTGGCATTGGTTTGCCACCATTATATGCTACTACCTTGTGCGCACCAGATGTGTTTCTGGACAAGAGTGTTTGTACGTGTTTTACATGTGTAACATGGACTACATTCTTCTTTAGGATGTAGTCACGCTTAGGCTACTTTAGTTTTTTTAATCTATAAACAGATGTTGTGCCATAGTTTCTGTTTTCAGAAAATGTGAGAAAATTTTTAACAATCTACAACTAATTTCAAGATGCTATCTATGTAGCATTTCTTCACCCTCATTTTTGGTAAGTGTTATCACAGTGAGAGCCCAGTAACTAAATTTTCCATGTTTTTGCCTCTGTTCACTGAGAGTTTCAGTTCCAGTTTCAGTTCTAGTTTGTCTCCTAGTTCGCCTTCTAGTCTATCTTCAAATCAAGTTTTCCAATTTTCAAGTTTTCCGAAGTACTACCTACAAAATTCTGCAGTCCCAGCCAAGTTGGCTTACTGGACTAGCCATGGCGTGGTCTCCCGACTTCACCTCTGCACGCTGTTAAGTAACTGCTTCACGGACTGTTATCACAAATAGTATCCTGCTCTGAGGATGCTACGATGTACTGCAATGCATCATCTTCATTTTATTCTTCGCCCGGTGGAATTCAACACGAAAACTTTATACTATGAGATTATAAAATGTAACTTATTTCATTGATTCTCTTCAAGTTTATTTAGAAGGGGCCCCATTTCTGAAATAATGTAACTCTTTAAGTAATGTAATTTAATGTGCACCTTTAATAACCAGAAAACTATGTAAACAAATACGTAAAAGTTCATATATAATTACTGGCACTTGAATCAATGTTTAGTTTATGTGTGTGTGTCTATATATAATATACACACACACCTGTTTAACTCATTTTCTAAAAGCAACTTGCTGGTGAGTTAATAAATAAATAAATAAATAATTGGTCTCATACATCACTGTTTACATGTATGTAATAAATCATCATTAAGGTAGCAGATTTTGTTTATAGTGACGTAATTACACTCTTTGTTGCTGCTGGTATGTAATCATCTTGAGTTCTATATAATTCCTAATATTAAAATTTTATGTTTTTAAATTCAGTAGATGAAGGAGCGTAACACAATGAAAAAATCAAACGACCAAAAATTTTGTATAGAATTTTTTTTCCAACCTAATGTGTGTTTTAACACATAATGATTCATTAAAAGAGTTGGTCATTGAGAAACTTTCTTATTATTGAAGTTAGATGGAGTATGAAACCAAGAAAGTTGTTAATATTGAGCTGAATTTATTTTTATAAGTAATGCCACTACAATAGTGTCAACCGTTCTCTTGTTTATAGCATGAGATATGTTGTATTTTAAGTCAACGTGCTGCTTGCCCTGCACGCCAAGACATTTGGCAGGTGCTGGAAGTTACGTTATCTTTACTGACTGTGAGGTTGTCAGGGTACAATAGTAAATAACATTCAGTCTTTTTTCGTCCTGTATCTTAAACTAGTCCAGTAATGCACCTGTCTCTCGCGGCCAGCTCATTTTCTGTGTCTAGTAACTTAATTCGGAGAAAAAATATTGTTAATGCAGAGGAGCCAATTGCTACGGATTATCTGTAGTTACATTTACAAATTGTGATGGTTTACTGTGCATGTACAGATGCTGTTGATTAACTATGGATTTATCATCTTCCGCCCGACTGTAAATAAACAGACATGTTCTAGTGTTACATGTATTTCGATCCGTAGCTATGTGGGTTATATGATGGGCTATTTCTTTTCCCATGCTCCGGCACACCAACAGTTTTTTGTTTCTCACATTTTTAGTTTGTTGAAACAATGCTTAATTTCAATGTTTTAAATTTTATACCTAGTTAAGAATGGTAGCGAAAATAGTTGAAATTTTCTTCTGTCTAGAGACACAACTTTGGACATCACAATTGTGAATAGGCCTTAAGAGGGTTAGAAAGTTGTCAGTTTATTATTATGCGTTTACAGTTATTTCTATATGGCTAATTTATGGCCATTGTAGCACAGACTTAGCTATTTTGCTGCGGAATAAAACATTTTTAGTTGTGCCAAGATAGTGTAAAAAAATTTGTTTTAAATATTTATTTTGTAAATAGTTTATTTTTGGTTATTTTGAAGTGAGTAAACCATTAACTATGGTTTACAGAGTAATTTAATTCTGTGTTCGATTAAAGTCTCCTGTCACAGTTTAGAAATATTTAGTATGTTGGACTATAGTCGAATGTCGCAGTGATGGAGTTAAGATAACATGTACACTACGGAAAACTACTGAAAAATATGTTTTTTCCCACAAAATTAATACAGCCTTGGTAAATGGTTGGCACCTCTGTAAATAATGTGTGTTTTTCTTTGTCACATTTATTTGTATGGAAGGTAAAACACCAAATGGACACAATTTAAATAGGGTACGATGGAGGGAGCAAAATGTTGTGTTGAACATATTCCATATTCCAGTATTTTTCACATACGTACAATTAACACAATTAAGAAAACTTTCACAGTAACCAACTGTTCCAAACGAACCATGTATGGGTTTTAGGAAGAAACAATAGCAACGTAGTACCTTTAGCTTGCCTGGAAATTTGAAACCGAAAATGAAAAGAAAACGAAATTCCCCTAAATAATTATAAGGCCATGGTCTATCATTTCTGCTTTTTGTGTAATAGTTACTATTTTTTTGTTTACTGAAAATGTATTAATATATAATTTACTTAAAAAATGTGTAAGTTTCATTTATTATTGCCAGTTTTTGACAAATCTAACTGTAAGAAATTTAAAACTAAATTTAAGAGAATTCTTCTTGAAGATGCATTTTATAATGTAAATTGTTTTATTGATTTGATGATTGTCTATCTTTCATCTGTACGTTTAATTGCTATTCTTAAATTTATTAACCCATGACGTAATATTTATGTGTTTGTAATGTGTACACTATGATTTGTGGTGTGTGTAAGAATGTTTTATAGTGCATTGTTTTTGTTTCTAAAAGACAGATCATACACTGCAAATATGTACAAGTATATTTATTGTTTGACGTGTGCCTAGCACACTGTCCCACTAGTCCGCGTGCCGCACTGTACTTGTTTAGTATGGTCTACACTCAGTGCGTGTCATAAATAATAAATATTGCCATTAAAAATATGTTTCTTTAAATTTACTCTTTATTTGCTACATTTTTCAAGTGTCTAATAATTGTTTCAATGTTTTTCAAAATGTATATTAATATTTGTTGTTCATTTTCAATCGCCATTATTCAGCTGCATCAGCTATGCTATGTGTATTGCATCCTTTCGCTTGAACATGATGCAACAGGAACAATACTTTAAGATAAAATATTCCAAAAATTACCAGTAATGTTTTAATATGTTTTGCTATTTTTCCAATGTCAGTTTTGTATTGTATCTTATGTAATTTCGTTCTATTTAATGTGTTTGTATTGGCACTACGTTGCACCATGCGAAGTCACCCTCCCCTCGCGGGGCTGGCTTGGCGACGTAGGACGCCATGTTTCAGTGAGTCGGAATTAGACGCATGGAGGAGCAAGAAGTGTTTTTGTCTACCCGGGTCCTTCATCAGTTTTGCATCAGCCATCTTTAGTTTTCAATAGTTTTAATTTAATTTACTGGAACCGTTTTTGCTCTTTTGACCCGGGGCTCCTCATCCCCTGCCGGTCGTCGCGTCCAGGGGCGTAAGTTCGCATATTAAGTGTCCCACCAGCCCTGTGCGGTTTTTCCGCGTCATCTACTGGAGAGGTTTGTGCTCCAGGGCTACTTCACTGGCATTGACCTTCTGCGAGTGCCAGTCTTTTGTTCATGGTGAGTAAACTTTAAAAAACTATTTATGTCTTTTGTTTGAAAGTAGTATTCTTGGCTCACCCCGTCCCTAGTGACGCATAACGTAAATTGAAGTGTGTTATGGCATGGGGACTGGCCCTAACAAGTCCCAGAAGATCCATCGTTTAAGGGTGCAACAATCCACTGGTACGTAGCCTGCCCCGTGGTTGTCGTCCTGTCGACCATGGGATCATCATAAAAGGGGGTTTCCTCTGCAGCTTCCACCGTGTGCCCTTTCCCCACTATCCGTCTTATCTCAGCTTTCTTTTCTAGTGGGTCGACTTCCGTAACTTTGTCACCCATATCCCGTTGACTCACCTACTGAGTCAGTGTCATCATCATCAACTAGCACCCGCGTTAATTGTCGCCCAAACTTGTGGGTCTTAAAGGCTATGGTACCACCAGACCATCACCATCACCATCACTATCACCATCACTGCAATAGTCAAGAAAATCCAGATTCTGCAGCGCATTGTATGCGCATATCCAGGGGATGCCGGCTGTATTGTTCAAGGTGAAGAGGAAGTCGGCTAGACGTATTACACAACAATCAAGCGCGTGGCATCATTCCCCCCTCCCCCCTTGTTGGAGTGCTTGAACTGTGTAGTTTCACGCGAGGGAGCGTGACTCATCAATGCGTGAACACGCAGAGAGGGGAAGAGGCTGCCCTCCCTCCAAGAGCGACGCCGCCGCCTGCCGCCATGACATTGCACAGACTCTGCCTCTCCCCCGCTCCTTCCCCTTACGCTGAGGTCGAGTCAGCCGTGCCAGGTCGCCTGCTGCGTAGTTTTATCATTCCGCACACAGGAATAGTGCGCGAAACCTGTGAGTATATTTTCAAACTTTTTTTCCCTTGTGCTGACTGACTGTGTTAATATGGAACATTACCAGCGCTCTCGCTCCTTTGTGCACGTACAGTGCAGTGACTAACAACTTAACTCTGTTCAACGAAAGTTCCACTTAACGATGGCGCTCATAACAGTACTCCAGTTGCCCACATCACTTCGCTCTGCGTTTCACGTTACTTCAAAATTATAACCTTCAAAATTGTAGCCTGACACAACATTTCATCATCGCTCCTGTAAACAGCTACTGCTGCTGTGTTCCTGACATTGACGACCACCGGGCTTCTGTCACCAACGAGATGCCTCAAGGACACTTCGCCTGCCAGCACCTGCACTAGGGGCCTGTGTAGCCTCGTGTCTTTATGATGGTCCCTCGGATTCGTCAGCTGGCCACAGTCGCACAACAGCTCATCAGTCCGGCGGCGCACCATGCATCCGCCCACCACTACCAGTATCTCGACGTGCAACTCTGCAGTGTACACCTACGCTCTTTAACATCCTAGATCGTGCGACCTGTCATGCATCTGTCAACACCTGCCAGTAGCAGTGCTACGTGTTTTTCATCGTTTCCGTCTTAACTGCAAGTACATCCTCTAGATTAAGGGAAATGGTGCACGCTGAAAATCAGTCATGTGTGGGAATAAGCCGCAAATAGGCTTAAACAGTCCACAAACGCGTACTTGTATGCTATCAGCGCGCAGTTAGATAGTATATAACACAGGGAGCCGTTTATCGGCAGTCAGTTGGCAGCGAGCCTTCGTAGAGCGAGGGTGTGCTTCACTTCGCTGTGCGCTATGACATCTAGCGGCCACCGCCTGAACCACCTTAAATGTAGCTTTTTCTTTTAGTCTTCTCTGCTTCGCCCTTCTCATCGCTCGGACTCTCCCTACTAAACAAATGGCGGGGGGAGGGGGGAAATAGGCGAAGAGTGTGGGTAGTGAGATTACTTATCTCTAAAAGTCTCACATGCACCACGAGTGACGCGGCGTGGCTAGGGACATATCAACACACATAACCCAAACCTCTGGACCTAGACGCACAAAACTTTCACGGTGACTTCCCCTCACGCCGTGAACTCCAAACAAGAAGGAATTTTTCTAAATTGGGAAATTAAAGTGGTGACAGGAAGTAAATGAGTTTTGCGAGATTACATTTTTTTTTGCTTCAAAATATAGAGTATTCATATACATACTACAATATTTTTAGATTTTTTTCAAATTTCTAAATGAAGGGTGAAAAACTTAAAATGTATTTTAAACAAATACTTTTCAACCTGCTGAGATATCTAATTGATTCTTACAAGCTTTCATAAATACTTTTTTAAAAAACCTGCTTTCATTGTGTTTTTAGCTCAAAATTTTACCCAAAAGGTCATTAAGAAATGTAATGTGTTTCCAAATAATTCTCGGTAATTCGTGAACCCATGGAGATAACGATATTATTTTTGAATAGGATTGTAGCATACGTGACAAGTTATTTAATTCCCCCCCCCCCCTGAAATCTGACATCAGGTGTGTAAATGGAAGTAAAATGTTCCAGAATTCCGGCTAAATGAGCTTGGCTATGGATTAATAATTCGAAAGATGTTACTCTTCGTCATTGGATTTATGAAAACACCTTTTGGTTTTGGATCCCATACACACAAGAATTCTGATGACATGTCTTGGTGTTATCTGGTATTATGTAAGTCTGCAGTGAGGGAGATTTATAGCATTCCTTGTAATAGATTGCGACAGGAAATTTCTCTGATATTTTGC
>PNEQ01129387.1:0-18519 GCA_003012365.1 Medauroidea extradentata
CGCCTGCCGCCTCACAGTAGACTTTGACGTCACCAAGATGTCTTCACCAGTCTCTCTCCACAGGCGTAGCACCTTCCTCTAGCACTTCCAATAGCGAACTCCCTTCAAATGTGCCGATTCTGTGCTTTTATACTAGCCCAGACAGTCGGTTATTCCCCGCATTACAGGGGTCTAAAAATAGATATTTCATCATGTTTCGTATATGCTTTTAGTCACGTAGGCCACCCTCGAAGGGTTAAGACGCAGTTGGGACAGGTATCTATGACGTAGTTTAGGCGGGTTTTCCACTATGAGCCACCCGGGCTTTGAGTCATCGGCCAGCCCTCAAGGTGTTACGAAACAGCCGCCGACCACTGGCCTCCAGGAACATGGCACGCAACAATATCACTAAATTTAATTTGAAGGCAGTAAGTTTCTGAGATGCCACGAATGCCACCCATTTTAGTATAGCCACAATAACCCTAACCTAACAGTTTTTTTCTCCTTTGCTACCTCACCATATTGGTTATGCCGACTTAGCAATGGGACTACCCTCAATGTGATATGACCATCACCAGTTAGCCCACAGACAGACTAGGACAGTCGCCATTAGGCAGGAACGACACATTTGCCACAGCATTCCTCCGGTTTCACCTCCGTCCCCTCCATCGTACCTCAGGAAGCCTGGTGAAACATCTGCTCCACGGGATGTTGGAACGTGCGAACCGGGAACTGTTCGGGAATGAGCCTCCTACTATCTACGTTGACAAACCGGCTAAAGTGCAGAGATTGTTTCCGACCTGTCATGGTGTGGCATACCTTAAATCCCATTACGAGTCATCACTCGTGTCAGTGCCCGCAATATACTAATTTAACTATCCTTATTGTCAGGCCATCCATAAAATGATGCATCGTTGCGCCAAAAACGAGTGCCGAAATACTGGGACAGTTACACTTGGTTGCACCATATGTTCTCGCATGTACCGTGAACGTTGCGTTTCCAGTCGTGAGAAATTGACTATCATACCTGGCAGATATTTTTAGTTTTTGCGTTGCAGTACAGAACCCATGCAAGTCACGTAATTCGTCTTTCTCACTCTGGGAACATCTGTGGCGATCGCAGACTGTTCACTTCATCAGGTACGTCAAGCGACCACCGATAGTATCACTCTAAAAAATAGTTTGTAAATTTACCAGACGTGCGTATAGGAGCGCTAAGAAAGTAGGTATGGTAGAATAGTTTCCCAGACATGCATGGTAGCAATCCTAAATTTGTTTATAAAACAGTCGAATGTATACTGAAGATACCAGACTTGTATTGTAACAACTGTAAAAGTTTGCATATTTACAAGACGAAGTATGGTAACTGTACTATACTGCGTCTGGGATAGTAACTTCCTAAACATTCAAGGACGTCACTTGCAGTGGGTGTAACATGCGCATCACAACATAGTGCGCACCCCTAGAAGGATTGCAACAACGCAGAGAACAATAATTCTGTAAACATTGCCTCGCGTATCTTAAACTCAAGCTATCTCGCACACCTGTGTTTGTAAACGTTCGTGTACATAGCTTAGCCACCAGCTGTCAACACTGGGTGGCTACACCCGCCTCTGCAGAATCCACGTTTCTCTCTAGCATAGCACCTGCAACTGGCACCAGCTAAGTTCCAGTCGTTGCAGATTTTATCTGGCGGAGGTGGTGAAGATTCCGAGGCATACAAGGATGACTGCGTAAACATATTAACCATGTACGGAGTGTGCGAGGAGGATCGCCCAAACTGTGTCAGTAACAAGCTGACTGGTGAAGCTCGTCAGTGGTGGCGTGCTATTAGCTTCTACGGGATGTCCTGACGGGACTTTATTCTGGCTTTCCAGTGCAGGTTTGTGAGCACGCCCGGTGCCATGTTATTCTTAAGGAACATTCATGTGGCAAGATACTTTCAGGGTTCACAACATGTAAAATAAATGCTGTGTAAATATTGAAACAAAACCTTTAAAAAGGGAAATGTTAGATATCGTGGCATCCAATGAGAGACCAGAGTACTGTGTGGCCCTGGCTCGTCTGATTTGTAGTTCCGTTGATGACTTCATGAGAACAGTAACAATTTTAGACATCAACCTAGGAGGAATATAACTGTTCTAGGATTCGCCTCCGTTGCGTTCATGACGAGAGACTCCGTGACAATGAGGCTCGAGTAAAAAGGCGAGAGTGAAAGTGATCGCACCGCCTTTCAGCTCCACGAGTGATATTCGCCGTCCAGGTGACAATCCACCACCTGCTCCAGGCCAGAGTGGCCCAAGTACTGGCAGCAATCCCGGCCGTGCACCATGCCAGGTGCCTTTGTGAAGGAGGGCACTACCACTGGAGGAGTGAGTGAGAGATTTTGGTCAGCGTTTTACATCTAGGTCTTCAGGACTGGTGAGGGGTGACATGAGGTGAGTATGGAGTAGCGCAGGAATGAAGGGTCGGGGGAAACGGGAGATCCACGAGAAAACCCACTGACCGACTGTAACGTCCGGCACGATTCCCACATGTGAAAATCTGGGGACCGACCTCGCCGGGAATCGAACTCTTGATGAGAAAAAAGTAATGACCTACACATAAAACGATAATCTAAATATTAAAATATGAATAATTTAAAATAAGTATTGACTCTTAAATGCACTGGGGGACAGCTAGGTAAACAAAAATTAGCTTAGCGAAACTGAAACAGAATAGAGCAAAACAATACAAAATAAATAAAGTGAGTACCGTTCCAAAACTTTGATATTATCTTTGAAACCGTTACAATACCGATGAACCAATTTCTACACTATCGAACGATGAATACGTAAAATTTCTTAACATACATTTGCATTAAATTGAGCATTTTACGAGGTACGTATGAATTAGATGTGTTGGTCACCAGCGTTCAGTCGTGGTCGTGGAAATTTAGTAGGCTCTGCTCAATGCGAGAGATGCCGGGTTTGTTTAAGGTGTTATCAAGTATTTACTCAAGTGTTTCGACATAACAATATACACGCAGCCAAGCAAATATTTGGTTGTAGTGATCAGATACTTAATACACTTGGGCAACATCATAAAAAAACAATGTAATTTGTTTCATTAGTAGAAATATTTATTTCGTCATTGACAAACCAATTATTTAGTTGCGCCAAGCAAATTTTGTTAAACTCACCTAGACCATTCTCCGAGTGTACGTCACTACAGTATCTTCAATAGCTTCTGTTTCACAAGATCTGAACGATGAGTTCGTCTTAAGTCTGAACCAAAATTTAATGTGCTCGAACCTAACACGATCCGCCTTTAAATTGTATCTAAGTTTGTTGAAACAAATGATGTTCTTGTGGACTCGTGTTTGATTTTTGCAATATACATAATCCAGTACAGGTACGCTGAAAAATACTGACGTCTATATTACATAATTTCTTCCAGGACACACATAAATTGAAGGTACTGATGCATTCACGCTGAATAAAACATTTGAGTCGACTATACACTTCAAAATATAAGGATCTACGTGAATAAATGTGGTAATTCAGGACAGAGTATGTTTATTTGGTATGGTGATAACGTATAAGAAGGTAAGCAGAAAACGTGTTTAAGACTTGTCCTGAAAGTGAGTATAGTTGAAATCACGATGTAAGGAGGTCTTGACACTCGCTTATCTATTAATAACGTTCTCGAGTTGTCACCTATTTGACCCCTGTAGATAACTAAGTAGCCGCAATCGCTACACCAAAGTACCGCTGGTTTTGTATTTCATTGCGAGTTTGCATAGAGATAACATGTCTAAACTGTGCCTTTCTAGAGTTGCCAAATATGGCGGCATCTTTACTGCTTGGCGTACTTTCCGTTATTTAAAAACTAAACAATTATGTTCTATTGGTAAAAAATGCGTACATTATCAAAATATATTAGCGCGTGTATCAAATATTGTCGTTGGTTACAAATGTTTACTGCAAATGATTAATGCGTTGTGTAGATTAACTTGGACTACAGGCAGAATTGCCTTGGCCTGAAATTTGTTTAAAAAACGCTGAAACCATATCGCATTGTCAAAGTAATACGGCCATAATTCTGACATTTTGGAAAATGAGTTACGGCCATCACTGGAAAAACGATGTTTCAATCATTTAAATATAAAATTATCATAACTATTCATCGAATATTTATAGTTTAGTAATAATGATTTGATATATATTACAGGGTTAAACTTTCCCTCGTTGTACAATAAAATGACAGCTAAGTAGTTAAAAAATGGTTCTGGTATTGTTAAAGCTTATTCTTATGAGATATGTATTCTATTTTTAATTTAGGCCATCCACAATTTAGAAGTGAAGAGATTTTTGTCAGCGCTTAACATCAAGGTCTTTAGCGCTGTTGGGGAGTGACATGTGGTGAGTATGGAGCAGCGCCGGAATGAGGGGGCAGGGGAAACAGGAGATCCCCGAGAAAACCCGCCGACCAGCGGCATCGTCCGGTACGATTCCCACATGCGAAAATCCGGGGACCGACTCCGCCGGGAATCTAACTCAGATCGCCTTGCTGGTAGGTGAGTGGTCTGCCTATTCGGCCACCGTTCCACAATTTAGAAAAGAAATATATGCTAAATATATGCTAAATATTTTTAACGTATCCAATTTTATATTGCTGTTCTTATAAATAGCTAATTCTGACTTGGGGCTGTATTACTTTGACAGTGCGATATTTTCAACGAAATACATTCTTATTTTTTAACAGGGATATTGTTTGGATTTTTTTTTTTGTGAAGCAATTCAACTTCGTCGGTAATCACTAAAGTAAGGTACGTGTGCTGTCTAGGTTTTTAGGAGAAAATGATTTAAGAAACATGCTTACTTTCATTAAAGTTCGAAGTACGTATCTTCAAATCGCTATTTATTTTCCAAATAGCACCCGAATAATTATTGAGCAGTAAAAATATCCTCTCCATGGAAAGTTATATCCCTTTACTATTATAAGATGCTACAAATTGTCGTACAAATATAATTCAAGTTTCTTTTGGTTCAATTTCAAAATTTATATTTGTTAAATATGATCTTGTAATAGTAATTGTCAGAACGATTAGTTGGAAAATTGGAGTAAAAATTAAGTATTCAGCTGACAGGTGGGGCAGACAGTGAAAGTTTGATGCCATGCCCAGGAGGGAGCCAGCGAAGGTATGGAGGGGGAAGAGGAAGCTGCCAGGCAGGGGTCGGAGCTTACAATATGCCCCTACTGAGTAAAATATTTGTAAATTATATTTAAACATGTAATGGTTTCCTATAAATTGTTTTCAATGTTGACAATGTAAAAATATTAGTATTTCAATTCAATTAAATAAACAGTTCCGGAGTAACTGCTTCTCAGAAGTACACTATTGTCCTCGGAGACGAGCTGCTATTAGCTGACGAGTTTCGAGGCGCGTTTTCAGTAGATTTTTATGACTCGCGAGGTGATCGCCGAGGAAGGCGGACGTGGGATGGCACGGTTTGCGATCACAGGAGTGAATTGAAACCGCGGTATTTTTGCACGACCCGAAGTTGTGGGTCCAGCAGTTAACAGCACGACGGTGTATTTGTTTCAGTAGTACTTGCCTAACTGTACTTATTCACCGAGTGCTACCACTACAAACCAGAGAGGCGACTTACACTGTATTGTTTCACTCTTTACACACACACACACGTGCACCAACACACACACACACACACACATATATATATATATATATATATATATATATATATGTGTGTGTGTGTGTGTGTGTGTGTGTGTTTGTGTGTGTGATGAATTGAGAACACATTTTCATGTTTCTTTTTAGTCAGCTTGTATTGACATAACAACTATTTTAGTTAGGTAAACAACACATTTTAAGCCCTAAAATAATTTTTTCCTTGTTTTTAACAGTGGTTTTGAATATGTATACTCACTGGACAAATGCTTACCAAATATTTATTTGTATAGTGCCAAATAAGTACGTGTTAGAGCTCACGAAATATTTAGGTATCTTGACAAAATACGAAACAACGCTAACTCTTACCCAACATGTACAACATTTTTCTTTGAACATAAGTGTGGCGTATAGTCTGAAATGCAAAGAAAATAACTTTACCAGGTCTCTAAGTAGCACAATTACCAAGTTATATGCTTGAATGTGAGTCTTGATATCCTTCACTTTCGAAATGGTGGAATCAGGGCTTATGCCCATGCTGTCCGGCTGTCAACCTCATGAAAACTGATAAGAGCAATGCTAAGAGCATGTCTCAAGTGATTTGTTTTCTGTACCAAAAATGTACGCGGACCCCCCACCCCCCTTTTCCAAGTGGGCTAATTAGTTTTTGAAAATGAATGTTAGGTGTTAGTAGACAAAGTGAATTTTCAAAGTATGTTGTAGACTTTGGTAAGTGATAAGGCATAAGACATATGAAATGTAGGCGCTATTTTATCTTCACTTTCATCATATGACTCACGCGAAAGTACGTCTTCAAATACGCAGGACATATGTATCGGGTGAAAGATAAAAGTCAGACAATCTGTGTTGTGTGGTGTCAAATTCGACTGGGTGCAATATGTTATACAGAGTGAGTCATAACGGAGTGTGTTTATTTTTGGTGGTGATAGCGTATGGAAAAGGAAGTTGAACATTTGTTTTTCAATTTTGTTAAGGGAATTTATAAACTTCCTTCTCTCGAATAGCCTACACCTATAGGTTATTTGGAGATAATTCTATACATTAATTCAGACAAATGTTCCACTTTATATGTGAGGTACTAATAATACTGAATAACAACACCGGAGTTTCTATCCTTGGATACTTCAGAATCTCCAAGCTCAGTTTTGTCAGTACAATGAGACAGGTGCTTTATGACATCTCGCGCTTGGTTTCCTCTCTCAAGTAAAGAGCACACTTCCGTGTCTTCAAGAGCATCCACCTTCGGTGACAAGAACAAAAGAGTGTAAAATATAAACTTGTTCGAAATTCACTGCCAACTACATATGCAATTGCGGCACCCGTGGGCACGTCAACACCCTGGTGACGACCATGAAGAAAGTAGATCTTGAAATACGCGGACCCCCGCGAGTATCCTTGGCAAATACCCCTGGCAAATATCCCTGGCAAATACCCCTGGTAAATATCCATGGCAAAACCCCTGGTAAATATCCCTGGTAAATATCCATGGCAAATATTCATGGCAAAACCCCTGGCAAATATCCCTGGTAAATATCACTGACAAATATCCCTGGCAAATACCCCTCGTAAATTTCCCTGGCAAATACCCCTGGCAAATACCCCTGGCAAATATTCACGGCAAATACCCCTGGCAAATACCCCTGGCAAATATTCATGGCAAATACCCCTGGCAAATACCCCTGGCAAATACCCCTGGCAAATCAGAGGCCCCTACACTCCTTGTAACGGTCACGACGGGAGTCCCCCTCAGCTCTCGCAGCGCTCTCTGTCAAAAACGACCCCCGCACAATTCCAACCAATCGTTGTCTCGTTGGGCGGCTGATAAAACTAAACCGGGCCGTTCCTCCATATCGATTAACTTTAACATACACTCGAACTTATTTACAAAATTTGGGCCCTTTATGATAACTAAAAATAATGTTGACGTTAAATTTCCCTGCAGGGGGTAGGCGAAGCCGCGCCCCTGCGCTGACCTACTTTCATAACCTCTAAGTTCTATCACCCTCACCAGCTCAAGGTCGCGGACTAGCTCTTCAGCCCATGTTTTTCAACTTTCTCTTCCCTGCTACGTTAATACATTGAGTTAAGAGTTAACTGGCCGTGACACAATTCAAAACTCCACTAAAACCCTTTACCTCTCGCCAGTATGTAATGGCAAATACGACTATTACAAATTATAGTAAGTGTAATGGTACCCTGGAAATCGACAATGAAATGTAATTTCTTTAAGCGACAACTTTCTCAATAGTGTAGAAATAATGCTAGACCAAGCACATTTTTATTTTATTTAAAAAATAAGGAATTTTGAAGTCGGTTTTCAGGGTAGCATTAATCCAAACATAATTCATTTTACGTACATTAAAAAACCTTTTTTCGGCATAGTTGTTTATAAGTTAGCAACACAGGAATTGTATACACATTAATCATCACATATATGACATTTTGTAGCCATACGCAACAACTGCAAGTTTATCTTAATCTGCAGATAACGACGGGAGATATTGATGCTTTGTATCCCATGGACATTTTTCTAACCTGTGTCATTTTAGACAAACAGCAGTTACTCATAAAGTGTTATCAGTATTAAAAGATATGACACCTGACTTACTAGATAAAAATTATCGTAGAACTGTTAGGAAGAAGTGATTTTCAGAAGTTTCAAGAAAAAGACAGCCATAACAACTTTCCCTGAATTTTCATGGTTAACTTAGTTTGTTATACTGTTTTCGCCTGAATCTTGTGTGTCCTACAGAAGAGGTTGTATATGTGTGTGTCATATTGTTGCTACAAATACATTCTCGTAGTAGCTTAAGTAACTAAATAATTAATGCTCTCAGACGGATGAACCTATTTCAATGCTTCTTTTTTTTTATTGAATACTAGTTTAATTGTGATGGTTCTTAGCTGTATTTTATGAAAATCTGTCCAGCTGTTTAAAAAGTTGTGAGCTCTTTTCCGAGTAGGTGTGAGAAATTTGTAGACATGTAATGGAAGAACATATAGTGAGGATTTTCTCACTTTCCCTTGGTTGCGCGGAATATAAATGCTTTTTGCTTGCTGTGAACACTTGTTCCCTGCACTCTTGCTTTCTTCGGCATTTATTCATTCGTTCATTCAACAATCGATGTGAATTTTGGTACGTGTTTGTAAATCCAATTACAACTATTACTTCGTGTGGCCCAACGATACAAGGTTGCGATGTAGTTGTTTACACATATGTACAAATAATAGAATATATATCTTAAATATATACAGATTTACACCTTTAATATCCTGAATCTGACATCAGGCATAAAGATTGTCCTAGTTTTATCGTTGGTTTCTTGCAGTAGAACAACATTTACCTTGTGATTAGTTGCTACTTTTGTTACGTAGTCAAGTTTATGATCGACTTATTCCTTCAATGTTGTTTTTTCAGAGCTTAGAACGAAATAAAGTCTGTTGAGCTCTGAAAAGAGCCATATTCGTTAGTCATCATTCTCATAATTGTGTATTTTCTAATTGTCGGGATATCAAAAATTCAAAGCTTTATGTCCAGCGGCCAATGTTGCTTTCTTAGCACCTCCCAGGGGTCATGTGTAGGGTAGTTTAAGGTTATACACATACAGAGGTGAAGCAACGGCAACCCTGTATTTTTTTCAGAGCGTTGGCTTTTGTTTTGTTGTGTTTTTTTGTGTGTAGATAATTGAAAATATTACCTTCCTTGTATAAATTAAAACAATCAATATAAATATCTGCAGTTACTCCTGCTTGTTAAGTATATATTTAATTTCTGTGAAAATTTGACTTACTTAAAATACTTGAATTTTTCAGTTAAAAACCACTGAGTATAAACTAAACAAGACTCATCACATCATAGAGAACACACATGAAAATCCGACCTGCATTGATAAAGGTAACCGGACCTGTTGCTGCACACATGAGTGGATTGTCTGTAATTTGGTATAGTCGTTCCTTGAAACCAAATATTTAACCCCTATTTTATTCGTAACTAATTATTAAATCATCATATAACAACACACACACTTTTTTAGAAGGTTGATATCTTACATTGTGAATATGGTTGGCCATAAAACTTTGTTCACATTTTGCTGTTTATTTCTTTTGAGTTGCAAAAAAATTGTGATTTAAGAACAGTATTAAATACACAGATATTAATAGTTGCATACTAATATATTAGTACGTTTTATGTGACAAAAATACTTCTGTCCTTTATAAACTTTATTATTTTATATAATTTGATTTACAATAATTGTATAAGTATTCAAGTTTAAAAAGGTACAAACAAACAATTTTAAAATTGAAATAAAATACCATGACACATAAATAACGGCCCCTTAAAAAGAAAAAAGGTGTTTATAATTAAATGCGTCGATGATAGCTACAAAAAAAAAAACGTAAGCGTAGTCGAAACAGAATAGAACAAAACCAGACCAATCCACAAAATTAGTGTCAAACCAAAAATCTGATTGAAATCTAATTTGAAGGTTTTATTTTATTATTTTGTAATTCTCATCTACGCTATGTACATACACTATACGGACGTTTTGTTACAGCTACTTGCCTGCTTTACTTGGCGTTTATCTGAGGCATTTAAGGGTCAACAATAATAAGAAACGTTTTTGTATATATTTTATTTTTAAGGGATTATTTTATGTGTCAATAATTTTTAATTTAAAATTTGGATATTTTTGGTAAGCAGCTTTATTAATATCATTTTTATAATAATAATAACAATAGTAATAATAATGGATTTTGTGGTACAAGTATTTGCTCCTCGGTGCTACGACATCTACTGACTTACTTATTCAATCACGCGCTGAAACATTGATGTACAAAAACAGGGTAATTTATCAAAGCAAAATTATTATTGAACAAAAACTGCGATCATATTATTTAAGGATACGTTCTCTTGATAACATTAACAAAAAAAGTGAAAAGGAAAAAGTGTTATTTTTTAACACTTTGCAATATACGTACATTCAGTGTAAATCATACAGAATTCTTTATACATACATTGCGTCTAGAAATTGTGTTGTAGAGACAACTACACCCAGATTTGACCGAAGGCCAGGGATTTCAAGCTGGAGAAATAAAAGGGACACTTTTGGAAAGGGGGGGGGGGATTTTTCACACACCAATGGACGGCATTTTAAATTATCTGCTTTTATATGTTTAACACTTGTATTAAATGAAATGTACCACCGCCTCCTAGGTGTCATATAAACATATACGGTCTTGGTAACTTGTAAAGTTGGAAACGTTCAAGAATTTATTTACATTGTATTGTTCGCCATTGTTAATACTTAAATGTCCTTATTGTCTGTGAAAATATTTTTGCACCAGTTGTTTCAATGCCTCGTGTGCATATGTCCAGGTCTGCTTCAAGGTCAGCGATTGGCTGGTTTTAACTGTCACGTGTCTGAACGTTTGACTGCAGATCGCAGACGTGTGGTATCTCAGCAACATTCTCCTGACTGCTGCCGCTAATAGAGAAACAAATGTCTAGCCACGAAGACACGCTCCCAGCGACAATGAAGCGACACTGCAGAGCGCAGATAAGACATTGAAACAAGCGTGGGCTGAAATATTCTCGCGAAAATCAGGCGTCCCAACTGATACTTTCCAACCATTTTTTTTTGCGAAAATGTAATTACTATGAACGTAGACACAAGTCAACTTTTAATAGCCAATGTCAGATGTAATCCTTGGTAGAATTCTTCCAGCGTTTCCGTAGACAGCGTGTATCTTGAGGCAACATCTAGCTGTCACCAGAAATGAGGCGGGGGACCACCTGCAATGAAGCAATCACAAGTGTGTTAGAAATATTGGCGGAAGTGCGAACTGTTTAAAAGACACTCACATAAGGAATAATTGCGTTCAGCAGTGTGACAGGTTGAATGTGAACCGTTAAGTAGTTTATTCTAACGTTAAAGTTTGCATTCAGTGGTGGCTGATCTATAAGCGGTAGTCAGTCACGTCAAAGATCTGGCGCAAAATCATATGATAATTTGAACTGCGTATTGTGTAACACATATGTACACCGGAAAACTAATTTAACTAAATATTTATTTGAATATGGCGAAATAAATATTAACTTGAGCTAACAAATTATTTTGTAACCAAAACGAAATATCAAACGCAACATACCTGATTTTGTTGACTCAAAAAATTATGATGTAGTTTATTTGGCAAATTAGTTATGCGAGACAATAAAATATTTGGTTGACTCAAATGTAATAATTTGTTTGGAAGAACACAATAGTGAACGTTTTGTTGCGGCAACGAAACTGTTATGTTTGTGCGTGCTGTAGTTTGTGATGTCACTTCCAGATGTATTTTGCAATTTCTGTGACAGCTGGCGTTATAGTTATCTTTGTAAGTGCATTTATGTGATGATTAATTTAGGTACAGACAATCTCGATAATCCGATTCCTACAAAATCGAATAATAATTACGTAAATGATTTTGAAAAAGAAATTAATTTTTCTAGCCGTCATGTACCTAATAGATGTGTCGATCACCAACATTCAGTCTTTGGCGGTGGAAGCTTATTGGGCCAATGTAAGAGGTGTCGGGTTCGATCTCGGCGATACCACGTATTTTAATGTTTCGGAACGAAATTCTAAGCACAGCCGAACAAATATTTTAGTTTTACTGACCAAATATTACAATAAGGCAACAATAAAACTAACAGTGTAATTCTGTTTCAGCAACAAAAAATATAATTCCGCCAGAAATTTACCAAATTACTTGATTGCACCAAGCAAATTTTGCTTGATTCAACTAAATCTTTCTCTGTGTGACGCGTCATTGCGATATACAGGATGTTACAAAAAGGTACGGCCAAACATTCATGAAACATTCCACACACACAAAGAAAGAAAATATGTGATATGGACATAATATGTCCGGAAACGCTTAGTTACCATGGTAGAGCTCAGTTCCGTACGTATCGTTAAATGTAATCGTAAATAACACTTCGTACAGAAAATGTCCAAATACACAATGTATCGGTTGTTTACAATGTACTTTACTTCCTAGGTTCACCGCCAGGTGGGCAACTGTGTGCTCCCAATCCATCATTTCATGTGAGTTGAAGAGACGCAATGCAGTCACGATTACCTTCCGTCACGTCGCCCACCTGGCGGTGATCCTAGGAAGTAACGTACATTCTAACCAAACATTCCATTGTGTAATTGGAACAATGCCTGTACGAAATGTTTTTCACGATGACATGTAACGAGAGGTAATGGAAGGGGCTCTACCATGGACATTACGCGTTTCCGGACATATGTCCATATCACATATTTTCTTTCTTTGTGTGTTTGGAATGTTTCCTCAAAGTTTGGCTGTACCTTTTTATAACATCCTGTATAATTAATCTCTGGTTCACAAGATCTGAATAATGAACTCGTGTAAGTCATAACAAGACTCGAACCAAACACGACCCGTCTTTATTATGTTTTCTGAGTTTGTTAATAGAAATGTTGTTTTTGCGGACTCATGGTTGGTTTTACGAAATATACTTCAGCCAGTGAAGGAACGTTGAAAAATGCCGACATCTTCATTTCACCATCTCTTCCAGCACACACATAAATGGAAGGCACAGGTACATTCACGGTGAGTAATACATTTTGGGTCGAATATAAACTTCAAAATATACGCATATACATGAATAAATGTGGTCATTCAGGATGGATTGTGTTTACTTGGTGTTGTGATAAATTATCAGAAAGTAAGCAGAACATGTATTTCCTATTCGTACTTGGATTGGTATAGTTGAAATAATGCTACCTTGATAATAGCCTATAGAATTGTGTTTCTTCAAGGGCGCGGTCTACCGCAATTTTCATCGCCGTGTTTTTATTTTTCTATTTGTACCAGTTATGTTTTTATTGTTTAAGACACAAAATGTGACTAAATTTTCCTCTTAGAAAAGTTTTTTACCTCGCATAGTTTTCGCGTAATGGCTTGTTAAAGTCAAAATTTGCGTGTTTCCGTTCTAATGACTACACTAAAACCAACTGACATACCTAACCGAAAAAATGCACAGTGAATAAAGACGTCACAGGCTACAATGTCACGTACATAAAACCAAAGAATAAACATTTTTTTTGTATTTAAAAAAAATGCTGAAATTTAAAATACAAATTTGAAAAATTCAATATATTTTTTAAATACAAAAAAAATATATCTTGTGGTCTGACATAGCTGAACTTGTAGCCTACAGCATCGTTAGTCACTGAGAACTTTTTTATTTTGGTAAGTGAGTTGGTTTTAGTGTCGTCCTTAAAACGGAAACATGCAAATTTTGGCTTTAACGAGCCATTGTGCAAAAACTGTGCGAGGTAAAAAAAACTTTTCTAATAGGAAAATTTATTCACATTTTGTGTCTTAAACAAGAAAAAAAAATAGTAACTGGCACAAATAGAAAATAAAAACACTATGATGAACATTGCGGTAGACCATACCCTTAAAGACAAAATATATAACAATTTGGTACCAAGCAACGGAACTCTGAAATAATTTGAACAATTAAGTATAAGTATAATTTGATTTTCGTCAAATAAACGCATTTTTAAAGTCAATATTCAGGGTAACGTTACTTCCACTGTATTCACTTAACTGACAAATTGATAGCTCTGTTTCATATTTCTTTTTAGTAAGCTATCCTCACACGAAAATAGCACACTCCCTCTTAAATTAGCCTGTATCACACAACTATTTTAGCAAGGTATACAACACAAAGGTTTATTCTCTAAATTAATTTGTTAATTGTTGTTATTTTGCACCGTTTTGAATTTTCAAAAATCGAAAACCATGCGAACTAAGTCGCAGGCAAAAGCTAGTGTTTAAATAAATGTGCGTGTGCGTGTGTATGTGTTAGTGTGTGGCATGTCTTGCCTGGGGGCGGCCAGTGGTGGTGAGGCGGCGGTGGAGGCGGCATGTGGTTGTGGGGTGGAGGCGGCGGCCAGTGGTGATGAGGCGGGGGAGGCGGGGGCGGCCAGTGATTGTGAGGCGGCGGTGGAGGCGGCATGTAGTTATGGTGCGGCGGGGGCGGCCAGTGGTTGTGGGGTGGAGGCGGGGGCGGCACACAGCAGCAACAGCATCTGGACTTGTCACAGGAGCAGGAGCTCATGTCTGGAGGCGGCAGTCACTATGGCGACTTCACTCTCGTCCTGTAACATAACATACACTTTACTGCTATAAAATGTGCAGCTACGTATATTGTCGAACATACATAACTGTTATCATAAACAGTGATAACCTTCACTACTCTAGAGGAAAGTACATAACAAGAACGCAAATAAAGTGTATGAAATTTTAAAACTAGCAGAACTCCGACTTTACGAACTCGGATTTAACGAAACATCAATTTAGCGACAAGAGTTTTAGGAACCGCGGTGTTTCGTTCTATCGGGGTTCTACTATCCTAATCACAAGAACACAACGCCAACAACCGTGCTAGAGCAAACTATTTAAGTGGCAACAAAATAGGCCGGCTTCAAGATGGTGAGGCGAGGTAAAAAAAATCAAAAATTCATATATCAAAACATCTGTCACAAGTATAGAATTGCTTTTTTTTCTCAATACAAACTAGATTGTCTGAGAAGACTGCAACAAAGCTGATAAATTATTTGTATAAACATAACTTAAAATAATCTTGAAACTGATTTGAAATTACCATGTTAGTAGTTCGTACTGCAAATGGAAAACTAGCTGAATAAATAATTGGTTTTCACTGTATAACACGTCAGTAATAAAACAAAAAATAGTTTATTTTTACTGGTCTTCAAGCTGAAGGTTTTCAGATTCGTTAATTAAAGTGTCACATATTTGGTATGAAATTGCCAACACTACAAATAACAATTTTATTTTATTGTTCGTCTCGTTACCTGCGTGCAGAAATAAAACTACAATCGTAAAATCTGCTTACTAGATGCTGTACATTTCTTTCTACAGGACAGGTGTTGCATTGTGTGTGTGGAATTATTTCATGCGCAAGTCGTGGAATTGCTAACTATGAAAATTCTTGCAGTGATGCTATAACAACAGAGCAAAATTAGTTATTGTTTAATAAATATGGGAGACTGTGGAGTTGAAAAAAGGAACACTAGATATATTGATTTCGTGGAGCAAAAACATTGGAAACCAGACATTTCCACAGAAATTTTAAAATGTGATGAACATGTTTTCTCTACGAATTAGCCTTTGGAAAAGGCTAGATCTCCTAAAAATAAAATGTTTTCAGGAGGAAAAAAAAACGTACTTCTGAAAGAGATTTTTTTTCGGAATAATTTTTGATGATAATCTAATCCCTTAACATATCCGTGAAATTGCTTACTTGATAGACCGTCACGATTGTTACTCAGCCCCGCGTGATAAGGGCATAACTATTATAAAGATGTGACCTTTTCCAATGTACTGTTACCGTTTCGAAATTTGTATGCAATTAACTTTATCTTTTGAGAAGGCATTTTATGAAACATTGTAGCTGACAAGCAAAATCTTTTAACATTCGACCTTTTATTGTGGACTGCTGGCTAGATGTGGTTTTAAGGACATACTCCATTGCGATGTAGATGTCTGTAGAAAAACATTTTTTTAAAGAACTAGGAAAACATAAGTAAGCCAGTTGAAATTGCATTGTGATTAGTATTGTTTTTTTTATGTGACTCAATTGCAAAATTTTGTTTAAAGTAATTAATGTGTAATTTAGTTTTGAGTACTGGCGAGAGGCGCAGTATGACCGGAGGGTTGTGGCATTGTGTCACGACAGATTGACGTTCAACACAGCAGGGGAGGAAAGTTGCGAAAACATGGGGTGAAAGCGAGCGAACAACCTTGAGCCGACGAGGGACACGCGGCTTGGATGCTGAAAATTAGGGCACCTAGAGGCGTGGCTACGCCCACCCCCCTGCTGTGCAATTTAATATTAACTTAATAGTTAGTCATCAGAATTTTATAAAATTTTGTAAACAAGTTCAAAGAAATATTAATGCTAATGTGTGTGAATTTAAAAAAGATGCAATAAATGGATACGGAGGAATAGCAGGGTTCGTTGTCGTCGTCACCCACATTAGACACGATTGGCTGAAAGTTTAAATGGGGGTGGTCCTAGGAGAGTTTTGCCATGTAGGCGCGAAGGGAAAGTTAGAGGGACTTCTGCTGTAACCTTCTCGAAGAGTGGACGCGGGTCGATTCGCGGGAATTCGCGGGAAGACGCATATAAACCTGATTCTTGCCGCGACTGTCACGAAGAGTGTGATATTCGCGTGAGGCCGTGATTAAAAGCTTTAAAACGATATTATAGCGTATCTCTCGTGGGACTGACGGAACAAGTTCAGGGTGCCGAAGTATCGTAGTACATAAACGGACGGTGTTTTTAATCAGTAATAATATATCCCCACACTGCATTGAAAGAGAGAGGATATAACAACTTTTATGTGTTGTCATTTACGTATGTTCAGTCTTTACAGAGGTTGGCCTCTCTACCGTGTAAGCATTCTCCGCGGCAAGTCACGACAATATCGGCCAGCGGGAGACGTCGAACAAGCCTATAGACACTTGCAGTCTAGTCAGCTGTCAGAAAATAACGCTAATTTTGCGTGTGTCTATAAATGAAGCTATATGAGGAGGGACATGTAAAATACATTGGCTTATTTGAACCGTTTCCGAAAACTTTAGGAGACTGTGATTACGACTGCTATTGTAATTAGGTTTCTAAATCGATCAAGTGACCGATTTTAGCGCCTAAATGTGGGAGGTTTTTGGTTGAAATTTACTGTTCTGGAGCAATGCACAAATTCCCCAATTATCTGCGTAAAGTCGTCTGCTGTTGTTTACTCGTGCTTAATTCCCCGTTTTTCTGCTGAAACTGAAATAACCCTCTACGAGAAGCTTTACAAATGTATTGTTATGTAAACAAAAGTGGCGGCTCGAGGGTTGTTGGCAGGAAGGGCACAAGTTGCCAAGAACTGTACATTACTGTGCACGCGCTGCCGTATACCAATGACCATGAAATATCTACTGGCTACTTATTGTGTTACGACCAATCAGTAAGCGGCACCTACACACCAGTGGCTGTAGCGTCAACTACCTCGCAACACTGTATAGTTCTCTGCAACTTGTGCCCTCCCTGGCAACAACCTACGAGCTGCCACTGGTAAACAATAATACCACGGAATATTAATTTTAAATATATTTGTATGTTATGATAAAATAAAAGATAAATGAGTTTCTTGGATAGTAATTCAACTAATATTTTTGCAAGCAGAATAATCTCTGTTACAGTAAAGGTAGACGGTTGTATAAAGCAACTTGTTGGGGTTAGATATGTTTGCTCAGGCGCCTAGAGATGTTATGTCTGAAAGCTATTCAGGATCTCGTGACTTTTTGGACAGTTGTAAACTTTACCCGCGTTAATACATGAACGTCTAAAGCTGAAGTTTTGGTCTACCCACGTCTATTTTTTTCTCGAGGTGTTTGAAAAAAAGTCATTCGTTTAGTTGGAATACAGTAACATTTTTGATCGAATAAGTGATATTTCCGTTAGCGCCCAATATCGAAGTTGTGACGGCCCTATTTTATTGATACTTTTAAATATATAAATTAATGTAGTTTATGTTAATTATGATGATTGATTGTAATGAAGGGGCCTTTATTGTCATATGTAACATATTGCCATCCATTTTAACTTCAGTATTGATTGTGAGGGGTCTGTGGGATCCTATGATAGGCCAGTATAAAAACAGTAGAAAATATGAATATTACTAATATTATCACAGAGGTATCGTGTCTGGTATCGTTTTAACCTGTGGAATGTCACAGACTCGAATATG
>PNEQ01129388.1:0-18529 GCA_003012365.1 Medauroidea extradentata
GTAACTGTCTTGAGTTATAACACACGTGTATTTAAGAAGACGTTATTTTGTTAAAGAATTCTGTAGTAATTTAGATTGTTGCGGTATTACGTGTTGTATTTACTACAGGTCATTTGATAATATTTATAGTAACGACGAAACTCATCACAAGCACGCGCGACGCACCGCCTCCCATATCATTCCGCCCTTACAGGCGACATGACGGATAAAAGATTACGCACTTTAAACACCAAATAGGCCACTACACGCTGTTCAATACTGCCTTCCCTCCACATAGCACTGGCATGACGTCACTGCGGTGACAATAGCGTCGCTTGTGCTTCGTCAGTGTACGCTCCGATTCGTTTCGTAGTGCGCAAAAAATAATCGTTATGTGTACCATGGTGGAATGTAGTACTAATTGTGGTTGTAAGACGACCGGTAATATTCATCAAGATTTTTATAAAGGTCTACAGAAGGAATAGTTTATCTCGATGCAAACGCGCAAATAAGCAAACATAAAAAAAGCGAGAGCGTGCTTTATTAACTTTATTTCATAACTATATGAAAGGGACTTGAAAAGTGAACTGTTAGGATTACCAGCCAAGAAACATTTACTACAAAATGCATTTTTCTCACAGCAGTTGCCAAACTGGCGTAAATAAAATTTACACTCATTGACTGAACTTTGAAACTGAAGCAGTAGCCCAGATATCATACTATTATCCAATCAATAGCAATTTATTTATTTTAATATACTTTTGTTCTCCATAATAATTATTTTTGGCTGCTGAATCGTTATTTTTATAAAAGTGTCAAGCTGATCTGTGAAACATTAGTTACTAATTGCCTATACTGACGTAAACTATTTTATTAAAATATTAATCTTTTATTTTCGTTTAGGTGTAATTAATTTATCTCACTTAATAGTTTTTATGTCTCGAATTTCCAAATTTTCTCGATACAGTTCGTGTTTGCTGCCTGCATTGTAAAAAAAAAAGGCGAATAATAATCACGACTGTTGACAAACGAACGAGTTGCCAACGAACGTACACATTTAGTATATATATATATATGGTTGACGTGTTTATGAAGAATCGCTAATGTTTGCTCCTGCAGACATTGGTACAGTGGTTTTCCTTCCTTCCTACCGTACAACCAGAGAATATTGTTCGCTCCCACCCGAGTTTGACGTGACTGCCACTCGCCATCCCCTGCTGTGAAATGGAGATCCATCATTCGTAGGCGACAGACAGACGGCCGTTGTAAATTGCTCCACACCAACAAACACCACATTCTCTGATCGCCCGTTGATATGTGTGGCGACAGTCTGACAGTCACTTTTGACAGTCTATTCCCAAAAATATTGTTCACATAAACGTACTCTTGTGAAACTGTTATGAATTTCTATATATATTTAGCTGTTATCGCAATATGAGTTTGCAATTATTTGACTAATTTTAATGAAAATATTTTTAGGTAAATGTAGTTACTCAGATAAGTTTCGTCTAATACTTGCAAAGTGTAACTTAACCCACTATGTGCAACTCATCACACTCGTAGATCAGCCGATACCTTAATGGATGTGATTGAGAAATCAAATTTAAACAGGGCTTTACTTTGCGTAAAAAAAGACTCCACCATCGCTTTATGATTTAATTTAGATTATATACTCCTTTCGAACACAATACAAAACTACAAGAAAATCAAACTGTAAGTAGTTTAAAATGAGAAGGCACCACAGTAAAGCTGCCAAAAAGAGTAAAATGCAGATGTAAGTGCCATTTTATCACTATGTGATATTTTGATATTTCTTTAAGAAATGCATATATATATACGTGATATTTTGATATTTCTTTAAGAAATGCATAATTATATATATATATATATATATAAACATATATATCTACGGATAATAATGTACTTAACAAATATAAATGCGTCACGCGTTCAGTTTTCCTTGTACGGCGCATTATTTTGATTTTGTGACAAAAAAATTCAGTCGGTAGTCACACTACAATGGCACAGTTAAAAAAAAACAAGTAAATATGTAAAGCAAATTTGTAAAGGATACACGCAAATATGTGAAGAGATAGTAGACGCTAGCCTTTTTCTTTTGTACGTTCGAGGCACGGAAACACGTAATGTATTAAATAAGTAAATAAATAAATAAACCTCCGTCGAACACTTTATCGCCTCTAGTAGCGAAGCTTGCAGTGTTTCCGAAGGAACAGTTCTTCAACGGGACATTATCCGATGACGTTGTTAATATAGTGTGGATATTACGTGGTAAAGTACGATGCTGGATTCTACGATTTGAACACACGATTACACATAATATTTTCTCAGCTAAAGTAACGTAAAAGGAAAGTCATTTAAGAAACTATTACAAGCTTGGAAATCATGATTTTGTTTGCGGACGGCATATTTGAAAACATTGAGAAACAGATTCAATGGTCAACATTGTTTAATTTAATTTCTAGTCGCAAGATAAAAAAATATCTCGACGTAACTCTGAATATGGGCGCACTGCCATGAAGAAGTATAGGCGAAATATACGCCGACTGTTTTGCTATTTAGTCTCCAAAAAAAGTTTCGACCACGAGCTCAATTCTGAATACATGGTGTTGTAGAGGAAGGTCGTCGCTTTAATTTGACGTATGTGTGATGTGTGGTCAATCCTTGGTTCGATTCCGACAGCGTTTTGAATATTGACGTATAATTAGAGAAAATCGTGATATATGAAGCCTTACAACATACATTGCGGTTTTTCTAAAAGTATGTAAATTCTGAATAATTATACTTGAAGTATATACTAATATATAATACTGTTTAATTTAATTTCTAGTCGGAATATAAAAAAATATCTCGACGTAACTCTGAATATGGGCGCACTGCCATGAAGAGTATAGGCGAGATATACGCCGACTGTTTTGCTATTTAGTCTACAAAAAAGTTTCGACCGGGAGCTCAATTCTAAATAAATAGTGTTGTAGAGGAAGGTCGTCGCTTTAATTTGACGTATGTGTGATGTGTGGTCAATCCGTGGTTCGATTCCTTCAGCGTTTTGAATATTGCCATATAATTAGAGAAAATCGTGATATATGAAGCCTTACAACATACATTGCGATTATTCTAAAAGTATGTATTGCTTGAAACATTATATTTGAAACATATAATAATTGATTATATTGTTTAATTTAATGTCTAGTCGCAATATAAAAAATATCTAGACGTAATTGAATTTGCGCGCACTGCCATGAATAAGTATAGGCGAGATATACGCCGACTGTTTTGAAATTTAGTCTCCAAAAAAAGTTCCGACCGCGAGCTCAATTCTGAATACATGGTGTTGTAGAGGAAGGTTGTCGCTTTAATTTGACGTATGTGTGATGTGTGGTCAATCCTTGGTTCGATTCCTACATTGTTTTGAATATTGCCATATAATTAGAGAAAATCGTAATATATGAAGCCTTACAACATACATTGCGATTATTCTAAAAGTATGTAATGCTTGAAACATTATATTTGAAACATATTATAAATGATTATATTGTTTAATTTAATGTCTAGTCGCAATATAATAAATATCTAGACTTAACTCTGAATATGGGCGCACTGCCATGAATAAGTATAGGCGAGATATACGCCGACTGTTTTGCTATTTAGTCTACAAAAAAAGTTTCGACCGGGAGCTCAATTCTGAATAAATAGTGTTGTAGAGGAAGGTCGTCGCTTTAATTTGACGTATATGTGATGTGTGGTCAATCCGTGGTTCGATTCCTTCAGCGTTTTGAATATTGCCATATAATTAGAGAAAATCGTAATATATGAAGCCTTACAACATACATTGCGATTATTCTAAAAGTATGTAATGCTTGAAACATTATATTTGAAACATATTATAATTGATTATATTGTTTAATTTAATGTCTAGTCGCAATATAATAAATATCTAGACGTAACTCTGAATTTGCGCGCACCTGCCATGCATAAGTATAGGCGAAATGTACGCCGACTGTTTTGCTATTTAGTCTACAAAAAAAGTTTCGACCGGGAGCTCAATTCTGAATAAATAGTGTTGTAGAGGAAGGTCGTCGCTTTAATTTGACGTATGTGTGATGTGTGGTCAATCCGTGGTTCGATTCCTACATTGTTTTGAATATTGCCATATAATTAGAGAAAATCGTAATATATGAAGCCTTACAACATACATTGCGATTATTCTAAAAGTATGTAATGCTTGAAACATTATATTTGAAACATATTATAATTGATTATATTGTTTAATTTAATGTCTAGTCGCAATATAATAAATATCTAGACGTAACTCTGAATTTGCGCGCACTGCCATGAATAAGTATAGGCGAGATATACGCCGACTGTTTTGCTATTTAGTCTACAAAAAAGTTTCGACCGGGAGCTCAATTTTAAATAAATAGTGTTGTAGAGGAAGGTCGTCGCTTTAATTTGACGTTAGCGTGATGTGTGGTCAATCCTTGGTTCGGTTCCTACAGTGTTTTGAATATTGCCATATAATTAGAGAAAATCGTGATATATGAAGCCTTACAACATACATTGCGATTATTCTAAAAGTATGTATTGCTTGAAACATTATATTTGAAACATATAATAATTGATTATATTGTTTAATTTAATGTCTAGTCGCAATATAAAAAATATCTAGACGTAACTGAATTTGCGCGCACTGCCATGAATAAGTATAGGCGAGATATACGCCGACTGTTTTGCTATTTAGTCTACAAAAAAAGTTTCGACCGGGAGCTCAATTCTGAATACATGGTGTTGTAGAGGAAGGTCGTCGCTTTAATTTGACGTATGTGTGATGTGTGGTCAATCCTTGGTTCGATTCCTACAGCGTTTTGAATATTGCCATATAATTAGAGAAAATCATGATATATGAAGCCTTACAACATACATTGTGGTTTTTCTAAAAGTATGTAAATTTTGAATAATTATACTTGAAGTATATACTAATATATAATACTGTTTAATTTAATTTTTTAATCGCAAGTTAAAAAAATATCTAGACGTAACTCAGAATTTGCGCGCACTGCCATGAAGAAGTATAGGCGAGATATACGCCGACTGTTTTGCTGTTTAGTCTCCAAAAAAAGTTTCGATCGGGAGCTCAATTCTAAATACATGGTGTTGTAGAGGAAGGTCGTCGCTTTAATTTGACGTAAGTGTGATGTGCGGTCAATCCTTGGTTCGAGTCCTATCGGGTTTTGAATGTTTCCATGTTTCGAAAGATCGCAATTTTAGAAGTCCTCAAATATGTATTGAAATTTTTCTTTAAAAAAATTGTAAAACATACAAATTAAAGGTGAAACATTTTCATTTCAATTAATGTTAATATTGTTTCATCTTACTTCTTGTTGTGACATAAAAAAATATCTATATGTAACTCAGAATTTGCGTGCACTGCCATGAATATATACAGGCGAGCTATACGCCGACGTGTTTGCTATTTATGCAAGCTTGATTATGTCATATTTTCAAGTTTTATATTTTTTCATTTAAGTCTTATACCAATTTTGTAAATATTAAATGATTTAATAAAGTCTCTGCTTATGAACGTGTTAATAATGTTCTTATAAACTAATTGAATAAATGTTTTTAGTTGGCATAGTACTTTTAATTGTCATGCAGTGTGGCGTCATTTTGTTCCGGTTTTGCTGTTGCTGTCCATGACTGAAAACTTGACCGATGTCTTTTCCAGTGGTTGTTAGAAGATGGTGAATTAGTGTACGCTAGAAGGAAAATTTACATTTATTTTAATTAATTTGGAGGAAGAGTATTAAATGTATTAGGAGATGTGTCGAATAGCTCTTAGTTATCCAATTTTTATTTTCTATACATTAATTCATTGTAATTTTGGCTTTAATTCATTTTTAAGTTTGTAATATTGTGTTTTTAATATTTAAGTGCGGTATTTTTGATAAAGGTGCCTGGCCTGACGTTTTTCGGCTAAAAGCACATCGATTTCTGGAAATGTTTGTTTCAAGAATTCTCGTCTGTTTAAGTAAGTTAGGTTGTGTTTTTCTTTAACTGAGCATGTATTGTATTTGTTATTATTTCCAAAGTGGGTTCAATGCCAGTTTTTTCATTAATTTGTATGTGTTCTGTAAATATTTCCTCCAGATCTTTTTTGAATTTTTCCCAGTTAGTGTATGGTGTTTTGACAAGTATGGGGTCAGGGTATTTTAGTGAGATCGTGCTTAATTTGCAGAAGACTGGTACGTGATCTGAGTCTAGTTCCCGTAGTGTTTTAGTTCTAGAATAGGGTTAGGTAGGTTTGTTAGTATTGTATCTATAACATCCGGCTGGTGATTTACAACTCTGGGAAATATAGTGGGTTCTGTAGGTGCCTGAACTAAGTACCCTTTTTGTAGAGAGTGTCGGGCTAACATGCGGCCATTTTGTGTAATTGATCTGCTGTTCCAATTACTGTGTTTTGCATTTAGGTCTCCTGCAATTATGTACGAGTATGGTTGAGTGGTTAGTTATTCTAAGTCTTCTTGTGTGCAAGATTTATTGGGGGGAAGGTAGGCTGATATAAGAGTAATATGACCGCTTTGTGTGTTGATATTAATCGTTGTAGTTTCAATGTGTGTGCAATTTGGATGTGCATTTAAGTGGTGTTGTATTATGTTGTGTACTAAGATTAAAGTGGCTCGTCTGTCGTTTCTGTAGGTGACATAGTTTTTAATAGAGAATTTTTTGCGTGGTGTGAGCCATGTTTCTTGTATGAGTGCAATATGCCATATGTCTCTAGTAGCCTCTCCAACTAGTAAATCTGATTAAATACACCGTTGCTGTTCCAGTATAAAAGGGACAGGGTATTAGGGGCTTGCTGGGATGACATTCCATTAGGGCGTAACTCGAAACTTCGTCAGAGCCTACAGCAGAAGAATGGTTTTTGAGAGGGGGTCAGTTGTGGTTTTGCTGTCTCTATGTAGGCATGGAAGTGCTGCATGATCGCAGAAAAATTGGCCTCGTGCAGGAACTGAGCGAATTCCCTTAGATCGCGCATGGTTTCAGCCATTGATCTGAGATCCGGCTGCTGGGTAGGAGAGGGGGTGAGGTGGGTAGGAGAGGGGGTGAGGTGGGTAGGAGAGGGGGTGAGGTGGGTAGGAGAGGGGGTGAGGTGGGTAGGGCGGGGTGAGAGCTTGTCGTGATGTTGTAGCCTGATGGGCTGGGTTTGTTGCATTTACTGGGACTATAATTGATTTGGGGGGTCCGCTGGCCGCCTGTGCGTAGGAAACTGTGGTGCAAGTGTTTTTGCATTCAGCAATACTAGATACTGGCTGATGTCTCTTGGAGGGGGGGGGGTGTCGCCTGAGCGACAGTGTTACCATTTGCCCTGTTTTGTTTTGGCGCTCGACAGCTGCTTGCCGGCGCTCGACGATTTCCACAAGTTTGGGACACGACTTGGAGTTTGCTGGGTGTGTGCCCTGACAGTTGCAGCATTTGGGGTTTTTGGTTTTGTTTTGGCAGACGTCCAGCGTGTGTGACCCGGAGCAGTGTGGACAGATCGTTGGTAGATGGCAGAAATTTTTGGTGTGGTCCAGGGCGTTACAGTTGCGGCACTGTGCAACTTCTGACAGCCGTTTCCTGTAGGGGCGGGGGTGAACAATTGTCATGTTCAGCTGGTTGACTGTGGAGAGAGGGGGCAAAGTATCGTTTTTTGCAGCTGTCACGCAAAACAGACGTAGAGGAACAAGACATGTCTGTGTGGGGTTTTTGGGATATTTCTGTTGTTTGTGGAACTGGTACCCATCCAGTATTGTGTAGCAGCGCTCACTAAGTTCTTGCTGAATGTGGTCCTTGTCCGTGTCCGCCGGCAAGTCGAACACTACTTTCTGAGGTTGTTTAGAAGACCTTGCAAATGTAAAATATGGAACACTGCTGGCCTTGAGAACTTGGAGTGGCAGCGAGGTATTTTTGCTCGTCTATGGCAGTTATGTGAATTCCGTTTCGGGTCTTGGATAGTGTGAAGCCTGTGCTATGGATTGCTCGGAGCTTCTGACCTGAAGGGCCAGCGGTGGTAGAGAGGGGAGGCTATAGCTGTTTCTTGTATGCCTGCAAGAACACCGGTTTTTAAACGGTATTCCCGTGTCTCGCACTTCGTGCTGCAGGCCACGGGCACGCTTGTTTTGACGGCGCTCTAGCGCCGCAGTTTCCTGTTCGTGTTGCCAGTTCACTTCTGCCTGTCGCTTGCTCATGAGCGAGTGAAGGCGTTTTCTTTCCTGCTCCTTCGTTTCCTGGAATTCCCCTTCCATTTCCATTTCTGAGAGGGAAGTGTCTGAGTCAGACATGTCTGTAACTGCAGGGTTTTCAAGGGGAGGCACATCTGACTGTTGTGCTGGGTTTGTAGATATGGCTTGTAGATATTCATCGCTGGATAGTGTTTTTAGTACACGGCCCTCTTTCGTGACAAGAACTGCTCCGGGCGGGATATTTAAGGGTGTAAGAGGCAACCCAGGCTGTTGCTGGAGGCCATCCTCCGTGGCCAAGCTCGTATTCCCTGCCAGACTGCAAGAAGGGATTCCAGGAACAGCAATGTGTTGCGTGTTTTTTTAATTAATGCAATTTAAGTTTATAGAGTGTGCCTAAGCTTCGCTGTTGTGCGCTTCGCCCACTTCCCCCTTCGGGGGCGCGGCTAAAGAGGCCGGTGGTAGAAATGTATACCCTTGACCGGACTAGGCGCACAGATGTAGTGTCGCGAGCTAAAACCCCGTAACACAGCCTACACCTTGCCGAGACAGAGCAGACACCGCATATATCCGTCGGCTTCGCAGGTCCAAACTGGAATCACTGTGATGCGAATGAAGTTCATTTTTTTTGTGTCCCAGGAGGGGCGCACCCTAGGTTAGTGTCTAACTACTAGAAGTCAGGAGGGAGCAGGAGGGGGTAGTAGCGTGCCATGCCTGCGGCCTATACGCTCTAACTACTGCATGCAGCTTGAGTTAGGGAGGAACTTGGCTCAAATGGCCTACTGTGAGGTTATGAAGCACAAAGCCAGCATTTGTGGCCTGGTGCATCCCTCAGATTTAACTGGGAACTATTCCCGTAGAGGGTCATGGTAAACCCGCGATGCCGCGGGAGGAAACCAATGACGATAGGCATGCAAGGTGGGTTCTCCATGCTAGGAAGAAAAATAGAGTTCATGCAATGTGTTACATGCATTGTTAGTTGTGTTAGAAGGCAAAAAGGTAAAGACAAGCAGAGAGGGCTCGTGATTCAGCTGTAAAAAAAAAACTTACATTAAGCTTAAATTTACTTAACCTAGTGGAAGTAACCTAATTTTTCCGAAGTGCGGGCTTAGTGCCCGAATCCCATTGTTGGTAGTTCTTGATGCCTACCATGCAGTCATGGCTCGCCTGTGCAGTACGAGAGCCCTCGCTGGGCCATACGCTCTCTGCAATGTGCCATGACTGGTTCCGCGATGCATTGATTGAAGATAAATGCATATCTTAATTCTTTATGCCTACTATGCAACCATGGTTCCTTCTGTGCAGTACGAGAGCCCTCGCTGGGCCATACGCTCACTGCATTGCACCATGGCTGAATCCGCGATGCATTAATGGATGCGGCGATTAATGCACATCTAGTACCATTCGCTGTTGTCGCTTGGACGGGGTGCACTTCCTTGTTCCCAGGTTGGTTCGACTTCTTGTAGCCGTTTTCTTCTCCATCCTGGTGATCTTCATGCGAATGAAGTACGCTAGAAAAATGGGGTTATATAGCCTGGATGGTCTCTAAGCTGCTCGGTCAACAGTGACAAAACATGTGCGATTGGCTACGCTCTCGGCCAATGAGAGGCTAGTACTCTTCTGATTGGCTGAGCACCTTGTAGTGATGGCTGGTGTTCTGCCGAGACTGTTAAACATAAATATGTTTATTTGTTTTATTTATGTATTCATTTATTTCCTGTAACACTGTTTCTTTTTTTTTTTTTTTTTTTTTTATCAAAGGCAACCACATATTTTTCAGTTCAATGCTCTGTTGGCTTTGTTGGCTGATGATGTTTTTGTTACTGGTTATGTAATCTGATTTTTTTAATTTTCCTTTTAATTCTGTCTTTTTCCTGACTTATTGGTTTAGCTCAGTCCCAGATAATTTTGTGGCTATTTCCTCATGCATGTTCTGCAATTCTATATTTCTGGATTTCACCCTTTTGCGTGTTGTTCTTGTGTTCTTTGAGGCGAGTGGATAATGTTCTACCAGTTTCACCAATGTACAGAGAGCCACATTCGCATGGTATTTGGTATATGCATTAACGGGTCTCTTGTTTATATACTATGGGTTTCACTTTAGTGAGTGTGGTTTTCAATGTGGAGCTGGAACGGAATGCTGTTCGTAAGTCGCATTTTTTTGGCTAGTCTTCTTATATTTTCAGAGAGTCTATGGATATATTGAATAATTAGAGTTCCGCAAGGTTGTTTGTCTGTGGTGACTTCGCACTTCGTTGAATTTTGTTCTCTTAACTGCTTATGAATGACAAATCTGGGGTACTTGTTGGCCATGAATTATTTTTTTAGATGACACTGTTCCTCAATTAATGTTTTCCTATCTGAGCAGATCTTTTTTGCTCGGTTGGCTAGGGTGCGAACAATGCCCGACTTTGTACTTGTTGGGTGGTTAGATTCAAAATGCAGGTATTGGCCTGTATGTGTCGGTTTCCTGTACACTTTAGTGCTAAGTCTGTGATTTTCTTTGGCGACTACGGTGTCTAGGAACGGGATACTATTGCTGGATTCTATTTCATGTGTGAACTGTATTGATGGCCTGAGTGAATTGAGGAAATCTGAAAATTCGTCCTGTTTTTTCAGTCCATGTTGCCAAACAAAGAAAGTGTCGTCTATGCATCGCAGCCAAATTTTGGGCGGAGTTGTTGTGTTACTTAGTGCCTCTAGCTCCAGATTTTCCATGAATATGTTTGCCATGAATGGTGAAAGTGAGTTCCCCATAGCCATGCCATCAGTTTGTTTATAGAAATCTTCTTTAAACGGAAAGTATGTTGTGGATGAGATAGGTATGGATGTTCTTTCACTAAGAGTGCTGTAATTTTATAGTTTGGATTTCACGATGGCAAGTGTTTCTGCTACTGGGACATTGGTGAACAAGTTCTGGACATCGAAACTCACCAGAATGTCGGACGGTGATACCTCTAGGGTTCTGGATACAGAAATAAAGTGGCTAGAGTATTTAATGAATGTAGGTGTGTGGCCGGCTAGAGCTTCGACAATGTTTAATAGATACTTAGACAGATTTTGGCATGGGGATCTGCATGAACTGATAGGCCGTAAGGGCATGTGTGCTTTGTGGATTTTTGTAAACTTGGTATACTTTCCACTCTATGGCTGCTGCTGGGTCCTTTTTAAGAAGGGTGTATTTGTCCGGGGTTATAAGGTAAATGATTTTGCTCTTATAATAAGTTTCGTCTAGAATGACTGTAGGACGACCTTTGTCAGCAGGAAGAATTGCAATATCCAGATCGGATTTGAGCGTTCTGAGTGCTAGCCTCTCATCCAGTGTGAGATTTGGTTTAGGAGGTTTAGCTGATCTTATACGTACCGTCCATCTGAACTCGTCTTGCTTTGCAGCTGGTAACTTATATATAGCGCTTTCTACATAAGACACTGTATCAAGAATAGGAATTTGACGAGTTGCAATGCTGAAACTAACACCTTTCTGTAGGACCAAATTTTCGAAATCTGTAACTGTTTTGCTAGAAGCATTAATTACTCTATTGGAAAGTTCAGTAGGTGGTTTGTCTTTCTTTGAGGCAACATAATCTGAGAGTTGGCAAACTTTTCCTTTTACTTTACCTTGCAAACACATGACTTTTTGCAACCAGGTTTGAAATGGACTCGTGAATTTGGGTGAAATCTTCAGCAGCTTTTCGATGGTTGAGGAAAGTAATTATCTCATTCATAAGACTATGGCTAGCTTTTAAAGCTATTTCTGAGCTTGTTTGCTGTTCACTGGTGACTTTAGGGTAAGTCCTTTTGGAACAATGCCAGAACTACGACACTTACATGAGAAAGTCAAATTGTTTGAGCATTGTGCAAAAATAATCATTCTTTTCCTGCTGTCTTACTGATAAATACATACCGGGTCCATACCTGGCATTGATGAGATTTTAAAACGTTTGTTGCAATGAGAGTTTACAATTAAATTTTATTGGATTGTGGACATACACCATTGCTCATGTTTAGCCTATCAAACCTGTGTTGAATGACAAAGTACGAAAACGAACAAGGAAAAAAAAACAAATATAAAACGCACACAAAAAAATATATATAAAGCAATCCCACAGGAATTCTGTAAATTTAATTTTTTTTTTTTCAAAATAATAGTTATATTAGACAACAAAGAAATCTAGAAATGGAATTCAGTCGAATATTGACACAACACCCAGACACAAAAGACATACACAAAACCCAGACACAAATATAGAATCATATTCCCAATATGAAACAAGATGGACATATACGAAAAAACAGTGAACAGTGGACAACAAACACAACACAATGGACAACACAAGTTAAAACCAACGAAAAACTGCAACGTTTCGGGGATTGCGATCCATCCCCGTCTTCAGACTGAGACACAGGTGGTCGGAACACAAAGATGCGAATGAAGTTCGCCGCCGAATAATCATCACTGCCGAAGCTCAGCGCGGGGGAAGTACAAATCCCTGTGGGGATTCTTGTCCTCCCAATAGGTTATCATTAGTAAAGTCAGGGTTGGGGTCTGCTAACCCGTCCCGCCCTGCTGTCCTTCTAATAGCCATATTCTACCCGGCGGTAAGCCTCCAGATAGAATGTAAGGAACTCCCAAGTTTCCCCGAGAGCCCCTGGTTTTGTTGAGTTTTTCCCCTTCTCTCCCTGCCTGTACAGGAGAAGAAGGGGAGATGCCCTAATACCCGAAATTCAGAAGCCAGGACTTGTTAAGAGAAACGTCCCGAGTTCCCGAGAGGACCAGGGACGCTTCTTTAAAAGGAAGCGGAAGTTAAAGCCAAAATATTTTCCCTACATGACTGGACGTTTCGTGGACAGAAATCCCTGAAAAGTTATTATTAACAGTGGTGCTTTTGTTTTGTGTGTTTTTTTTTTTTAACTTATTATGAATTAAATGTTATAAAATTAATAATAAATATTTGTTGAACAGTAATTAACGTTAATAGTTAAATAATTACTTAAATTATATTGCAAATAATAGGATATATATAATACCAAAAAGTGTCTGTATATAGCTATTGTGTATGCAATATCGCCAGGGTTTTTACAGTAGGGTGTATACAAAATGTATGGTAAGTATATTTTCTGCTTGGTATGTTGTGCAGATAATGTGACTGAAGTGTCAGCTAGTAATTGTTTGAGTACTGAGGTGTTATTTAACTTAACTGTATTAGTGTTGTCTGTGTGGCTTGAGCGAGCGAGTGGCCCCGGGAGGGGTACAGGCGGAGGTGTGTATCAGTTGAGAGCTGTTGTAAGACTGAGCCAGGCAGTGGGAAACAAAATGTATGCATGAAATGGTTCCGGACCTTGCTGGAGACATTTGCCGGCAGATGTGTTTATATACTGTTTTGGTTCTGGACCATGCTGGAGACATTTGCCGGCAGTTGTGTTTATATACTGTTTTGGTTCCGGATCATGCTGAAGACAATCCAGCCTTAGTGTAGTGTTTAATTACTGAATTTAATTAATCAAGTTTAGGAAGTTTGGGTGTGCGTAATATTTTATTTACGTCTGGATCGTAATTACATAGGTGTCTGATTATTGGGTTATGATTTGTGCGTGTTTTGTCACAGAATTTGTTATTTTGAATTCGTATTTTATTGAAAATGTACGGGACATTCAGTGTGGCATGCAGTTCTGAATTCTTGGTGAAACGAGTTGCGTTTCCTATTACACGTAAAAACTTATTTTGAATGGTTAGAAGGTCTTTAATGAGTACTTTAGCTGCATTTCCCCACACTTCATTCGCGGACCGTGGAGTTGTATAAAAGTATTTTTAATTTGATGGGGAGATTGTCACTTTTTAAGAGTGGATAGAGTTGAATTATTTTTAGTTGGGCTATTTGTTTAGTGTGTTTTAAGTGTGCGTCCCAGTGTAGTTTGTTGTCAATTAAGACACCGAGGTATTTCGCTGTATTATTATATGGTATTTCTGTGCCGTTGTATTTAATGGGGCGTGGTGTTATTAGACGTCTACATGTTATTAATACTGCCTGGCTTTTTTCTGCATTAATTTTGATTTTCCAGCGGCTATACCACTGGTGCAGCTCGTTCAGTTGGAGTTGTGTATATAGGGTGACATAAGGAAGGTTTTTGTCATGAGCGTAGACCACGGTGTCGTCCGCATACATTTGTACGGAACAGTAATTTCCGTGTGGGATATCAGCTGTATAGATATTGTATAAGAAGGGGGACAGGGCTGAGCCCTGTGGTACTCCTGCTTCTAGAGGTTTAGTTGTAGAATTTCATTTGTCGATGCTCACGTAAAAAAGTCTGTTTTGAAAGTAGCTATGTATCAAGTGGATATAACAGTCTGGGAATCTGAAGTTCATTAATTTTTGCAGAAGTCCGAAAATCCATACTTTGTCAAAAGCTTTCGGAACGTCTAAAAAGATGGCAAGTGTTATTTTTCCGTCCTTAAGGGCATTGGCTGTTTCTGTTGCGAATTTTGCTAGTGCATGGTTGGTAGAATGGTGTGCTTTAAATCCGAACTGAATATCCGGGATAACGCCGTTATTCTGTGTGTGTGCATGTGTGTGTGCATTAAGGCGTGATAACAGCACTTTCTCGAATCTTACTTAGCGAGCTGAGCAGAGATATAGGCCGTCGGTTTTGTGGAATTGTTTGATCTTTGCCGGGTTTGGGTATTGTAATAACTTTTGTGATTTTCCAGTCAGTGGGGAAATATTTAAATTTAAGCACTGCATTGAATAAATTTATTATTAATCCGAGTGCGTGTGCGGGTAGGTTTTGAAGTACCTTATATGTGATGTTGTCGTATCCTGGTGCATTTTTAGGTTTTACTGTTTTTAGCACGAGCAGAATTTCCGGCAAAGTGACTTCTTCTGGCTCGTGTGTGGTGGGTAGGTTTAAGAAATGTATTACTGTGTTATTTACGTCGCTGGTGAAGTTATCATTACCTTTGTCGTGATTTAGGGTAAATTGTTCCTACAAAGCTTCAGCGATTGCTTCGGCTTTTTCCTCCGGGTTATATTTAAGCCCCGTGCTTGATAGCACCGGGAGAGATTACTGTTGTTTTGTTTAGCCACGGAGAAACCTCGAGATGGCCCAGAATTTTTGTTGGTTGTCCAGAAGTTCTGTTACAAATGTTTCCCATTTATTTTAATTTAACTAAGCTTAGTGCGTAATTTGCTTTTAAGTTTATGAAATTTTTTTCTGTTTTCTGCTGTTCTGCGTCTTTGATATATATGTCTCGCGTGACGTTTTTCTGCAAGCAAGTAGTCTATTTCCGGTAATGTTTGTTTGAGAAATTGACTTCTGTTTACGAATTTTGTATGTTTTCGGAGTACGGCTTTTACTGTATTGTTAAATATTTCTAGTGCCGGGTCTATTTCTTCCGCGGAATTTACGTTAATTTGTGTTGCTTGAAATATTTCCTCTGTTTCCATTTTGAATTCCTGCCAGTTTGTGACGGGGGTTTTCGCGAGGATAGGGTTTTTATGCTTAAGTATTTGTGCTCCTATTATGCAGTGTACTGGCAGGTGGTCTGAATCTAGTTCTGGGAGCACTGTCATTTGAAAGTTTGGGCTGTTTAGGTTTGTAATTGCGATGTCAATTGTGGACGGATTGTAGCGAACCATGTTAGGATAGTATGTGGCATTTGTTGGTGCTTTTATTATGATTCCCGTGCTCTGAGCGTATGTATATAGAATATTGCCTCTCGTGTCTGCTCTATGGCAATTCCAGTGCGGGTGTTTAGCGTTTAGGTCACCTGCAATTATGTATGGATATGGCTGGTTTGTTATTTTGTCCTGGTTTGCCGGTAACATTTGTTTCACGCAGGATTGATAAGCGGATATTACAGTAATGTGGCCGATGTTTGTTTTTATGTTGTTTGATGTAGTTTCTATGTTCTCGCACTCGGGGTCTTTGTTTACATGGTGTTGGATTTTATTGTGTACAAGTATCATGGTGCCTCCACCCCTTATTACGCGATCATTTCTGTATGTTACGTAGTTTTTTAATTGCAAAACATCTGTGTGGTTTAAGTTTTGTTTCTTGTATTAAAGCAATCTCTATCCCGTAGGTCTCTAGTACTCGCTCAAGCTCGTATAGTTGATTGAAAACACCGTTACTGTTCCAGTACAGTAAGGAGAGGGTATCAGGGACTGTTGGGAGATGTACGTCCATTAAGGGGCCCGGAATGTAGCAAGGGCCTCCAGCAGCAACATAGCCTTTTCGGAGGGGTCTTGGTTGAACTTGGCTTGGTTGATGTATGGCCGGAAGTGTGCCATGACAGCGGTGAAATTAGCTTCTTGCAGGAACTGCGAGAATTCTCGCATATCCCGCAAGGCATCTCCAAGGCTGCCAGGGGCGCCACGGTTTGGCAAGGGGGGGGAGGGAGGCTGAGAGCTTGATGTTGTGCAACAGGGGTCTGCATGGGGACTGTGATGGATCTGGGTTGTCCTCGGAGAGCCTGTGCGTAGGAATAGTTAGGGTCGAGTGTCTGACCGTGCATGATACACGGATACTGAGACAGGTCCCTCGCCGGAGGGGGGCCTGCCTGAGATGAGATGCGCGACTGTGCCTTGGTGTTCGTGGCTGTTTGCCGTATTTGAACTACATCTAGGTATTTCGGGCACGACTTAGAGTTGGAAGGATGCGTGCCCTGACAGTTCCTGCATGTGGAGTTCAGAGTTTTGTTTGTACAGGCTTCGTCAGTGTGGGGCCCGGCGCAGTACGGACAAACAGAGGGCATGTGGCAGAAATTGCGGGTGTCCCAAGGCTTGGCAGTTGCGGCACTGCACCACATCTGTCGGCCGTTTGTGATACTTGTGTGGGTGTACCACGGTCATGTTTAGGAGTGTTATGGACACTAAGGGTAGAAGTGTGTCATTTTGTGCGGCCGTGACACAGAAAAATCTCTGCGGCTGCAGGTGCAGTTTTGTGGGATCATTGGGGTCAGATACTCGTTTGTGAAACTGGTACACATCTATTATGGAGTAGCCGCGGCTATGAAGGTCCTGTTGGTTGTCCTCAGGGTTTTTTGTTTCTGTGAGATCAAACACCACTTTCTGGGGAGGGTCAGAAGTGGTGCTGAAGGTGAAGTAAGGTATACAGTTTGCATTAAGCATTGTGGTGGCTGACTGGTTGGTACTTTTGTGCGTCGGTTGCCACGATGTGCAGACCGTTACGCGCAATAGAGACGATAAATCCGGGTGGGGATATTGCCCGCAGTTTCGCCACCAGTACGCCGTAGCGACTGGCGTCGGGAACTACGAGTCGATATGTGATTGCTCGTTTCCTGCTGTTGTTGGTTCGGGGTTGAGCTCGCGGCTTGACCTTGGTGGTGGAGGTTGTAGGCCTGAGAGGCCAGGCTGTTGTTCCTGAGATTCGTGCATCTCAGTGAGTGTGGAGTACCGGTTTGAAACTGGTATGGCAGGTGTCTCCTTCAACGACGACGAGCGAGCACGCTTGCGCTCTGTTGTTGTCTCTGAGCGCATTGTTTCTCGCAGATGTTTCGTGCTGGCTTCCTGCTCTGCATTTTCACGTGCTTGTCGCTCGGCCAGACGTTGCCTTGCGTAATTGCGCAACTGTACCTGGTACGGTTCTCCGTCCTGGTCCATCTCAGAGTCAGGGAGTGGGGTGTTTTCTGCTGTTTTTAGTGGCGCACCTGCAGCCAGGATTGTGCCGTCCCCAGACACAAGTACTGCGCCGGGCGGAAGGTTTTGTGGGATGATGAATTGTAGGTTTTGTTGCGCTACAGTTCCCTCGCTCGCCATTGGCCCCCAACCGACCTCTGCCCCAAGGGGGAGGGGGTGGGGGAATACCGCACAAGAGAAGCTCTAGTGTGTAAGTGTGTGAGTGTGCCTGATAACTAACCCTCCTGGCTAAGCTAAAGAGGTGGGTGGCAGAAAAGTGTGCCCCGCACCGGACTTAGCGCTCATATGTTGTGCCACGAATAGCTAAGTTTGGTGTAGTCGCGACCCCAAAGAAGACAGAGCTCCTGCTCCACGCGTCCGGAGGCCACGGTGTCTCTATCCGGACTGGAATGAACGAAGAGAAAAATGGGGCATATATAGCCTGGATGGTCTCTAAGCTGCTCGGCCAATAGTGGCAAAGCATATGTGTGATTGGCTGGGCTCTCTGACAATGAGTGGCAACTACTCTCCTGATTGATATTTCGATAAAAAATAATTGACAGAATTCCTCTGGGATTGCTTTATATATATATATATATATATATATATATATATATATATATATATATATATATATATGTGTGTGTGTGTGTGTGTGTGTGTGTGTGTGTGTGT
>PNEQ01129389.1:0-17500 GCA_003012365.1 Medauroidea extradentata
AAAAATCAAAGAATCAGCCTTTATTATTAGCAATAGCAATATTTTCAGTCAACAGAGTATTGAATTAAAAAATATGTGGATCCCATTGATTAAGAAAGAAACAACTTTACAGCACAAAACAAAAACACACACTCAACCCATCACAACCAATCAGAGTCAATCTATGCTGCGCGACCAATCAGGAGACAGCTCGTCTCCCGTTGGCTGAGCAGGATAAGTGGGCTTACCCTATATAAACCCATGTTTTTTCCAGTTTTGTTTAGTCTCATCGTTGTTTTGTTGTATTTCTGTTTGTGTTTTTGTCTCGTCTCATCGTTGTGCCGCATGTCAACTTAGCTATTTTTATATTCTTGTTATTTCTTTTATTTTCTGTTTGTTCATTGTTTTTATCTGACCAGATTCCAGTTTTGGAATTTCATGTTGTGTATGTATCCTGGTGACTAAAGCATACTCTGCATATTTATGTTTTCTTGTATTATTTTTAGTTTTCTTTTAACAGTCATTTATTTAGCAATGGAGTATGTCCAAGTAAATAAATCCAGTCATGCACTCCCATTGCACAGTTCTTTCAAAGATCAAGTAAACACCTTATTTCGACCTCAGTTTACCATATTTTTCTTATAGAAAAGAAATATGTCATGCATTTTATTTCGGTGATAAATTAATACAGTGAATATTTAGTAATGTACAGTATGTGAAAATAAAAGCGTTTTCGTTGTTAACTACAATTACTTTTATTTTATGAGTTGCAGAGCAAATCTAAAACATGCAGTACGATTCGTCTGTCTATTACTTTGAATAAACAATCTGCCAGCAAAAACCCACAAATTGTAAATACATGTTGTTAATTTAAATTTTACGTAAACACTATAGTTAATAGTGCTTTTAACAAATGCATATTTAATATTGCTATTATCAACGGTGTGTGGATGAAGAAAGGGTGAACCTATAGTCGGGTCACTGACCTAGACCGCGCAAGTCTGAAATATTTTTCGTCTTCTGCCTGCTGCCAAAATAACTGGGTGTTGCGGAACTCTTCGAGCGGGGCATAGAAAATAAATTTAGAGTATTAGCTTTATTTCGTTCACTGATACTCTCATTTGTCTTCAATAACAAAAACGTTTGCCGCTTCTACATTTTGCCTCGCACTTTTCTGTAAACAGTGCGTCCGACGTTGTTAAAATATTTTTTAACAATTAAATTATTTCTGTAAGGAAACTTAACTTGTTCCATCATTCGCAGGACAGTCTATGTTTGTATTATATAAATTTTGACGTCATTTGGCTTAGTGGCTTTCGATTAATGACGAGTTAAGTTTGAATGTTTTCGCGGCTCTCGAAGCATGTATTCGCCGAGCTAGCTGCGGACCGACCAAAAATGGTGGACGAGCATACCCAGTCTTTAAAGTGCCTTAAATCAACCTGATACGCATATTCGTATTCGTACAGCTATCAACTGTGAAACACTAACAATACTGCAAAAAGTAGCCACTAGTCTAGTAAACAGTTACCGTTGCTGTACTTGTAGGAAAGTGCTGCTTTCATAATTGTTCATTACTTATCGAGTTATGATTTTTAAATAATAGATTCAAACCTGTCTACCTGGATTTCGCAAAAACTCTTATCTTCTTACAAATATTAAAAATTAAAACAAAAACGATTTTCTTTACGTTTTGCTCGGATTATCTGATTTGTATGTGCTTATATGTTGTTAATGCTAACATTTGTAGTTGCCTTATGTGTTTAAACGTAAACTAAAAAATTTTAATGTTTGTTATGTGAATCTGTAAATTTCTCACCAGAACCTGACATCTAAGTACAGTTTTTTAATTCATGATATACGTTAATAACAGCCTAAGAAATCATAAAATGAAATAATTTACGTTAATTTTTACTAATATTTCCTACGTTGTCATCCATATTTCAATTCTATCAGACACTGCCATTAAATTTAAGAATTTGCTGTAGCAAATTATGAGTTTTAAACATATTAAACTGTAAGAGTAAAGAAATCAACACCTTGCGCTAGAAAATCTTAAGTAAATAAATTCAGAATTTTTCAATAACAAAAACGAGATAGGGCAAGGGACATTACGTAACACCGAAGAAGTTTATTAGAAGAAGACTTTAATGGAGTTCGTAATAATGCCAATTTTAGGATGAAATTTACTTTCATTTAGGCACGACCGTGTAGCACACTTGTGCAGAATTAACGATGTAATAATTTGGCATAAAATTTGTTCTGCAGAATTTAATCACTGTGACGTTTTCTGCATAAACTCTGAATATGTGTTGATATTTCAAAACAGGTTTAACATTAACATTATATGCCTTCATAATAATAGTAAACAACTCTACATGTGGTTTTATATTTGATGCAACGTGACACTTTGTTTTACAATTACGTTTAAACTTAGTAGTACTCTTTTTCCAGCCAGTATTTTAAAGTAGTACTTTCAGTAACAATTCAAAATTTGTATATTACAACTATGTTTTATGTTTTCAGTTTACAAGTTTACGACACCCTGTTATTCCGCAGGAAATTATTTTGTAAATAAGCAGTTACTTTCATTCCCTTAAATGTTAATATTCTTCCTACACGGAAAATCTAAACACATTTCCATGTTGAAAACGCACTTGGATTGATTAGACATGTATGAAATCGGTGTTTGCTCTCATAATAGCTATCTATAAAATGAAAGTGATCGCGTGAAACATTCTGAACGACTACTGTGCCGACAAGTTTGTGGTTTATTGGTCAGACAACAGTGTCGGCAGTCCAGATTATAATTTCAACTCCCTTCCTAGCACATATTCCATCCCAGTTTCATGAGCCGGGGTTAGTATTGAAACGTACAGTACATGATTAATCTGCTCCTCACTCACCATCAGTTTTCATTACTAATATGGCAGTTATTTTCAGGGCAGATCATTACTTTTTCTTGTGGCCTGTAACGGAACTGCAAGGGCGGAAATTCAACGCACTTCAATCGCATGCACAGTGGAGGAGGCCATGGGATAATTATCACGAAATCGATTGGAACAGACTCATTTATCTTCACGCCCTCCGACGGTGCGTAGCTAGTTATAACGATCTCCGCGCATGTAGTGCACATATGTGTGATTAAGTTCTACGCTGGATGTGTCCTTTCAGAGAGCGCGGAGCTGAAGTTACGTGTACTTGAATAATATTCGCAACAGACGACACTTGGGGTAGACAAAGTAATGCACGTTTATAAAACGTGAACTAATTATTATAATCATTATTATATTAATACGTTTTATTACTGTCTGAAAAATTTCAAAAAATTCTTATAATTGCAGGTTAATTTTTAAAAATTACGGTACACTTTAATTTGATAGGAAGAGTCTAACACGTTTATTTAATATGAACATGTATAAAGCGTGTACACATAAATTCATATCTCGAATAAGACTCACAAAGGGAGCTTGTAATGGTGATAGTAACTTCGTTAGTTATTGATAACATTGTTTGCGTATGTTACGTAAGAGTTTGGTTTAATTTCAAATGTTAGTGCGCTGCATTTTCTTCAGACACCTCATTGGCAACGACGTTGTAAAACTATTCGAGCAGGGTACAAAATCACCTTACCAATAAGCCGCCTACATAAAAAAATAATCTCAGTTTTCTAAACTTGCAAGGAGATTAGGTTTAAATGTTGGGAAATTATTTCAGAATAGATAGAAACCAAATCTTAACGGTCAAACGTATATTAGCAACACACGTGCGAAGGCTATCCCACTAACAACAGCGTTCAAATCCTCATTAATGAAGCTACTTGAAATGTCCGAAGTTACGTAGGCGTTGATTTGAGTGCCTTGAAGATCTCGTCACGAAGCCCATTTAAAATATGAATCGTGAATATTTGTATATTCCTGTAATTTCAAATGTATGCCACTCTCATATCCTAGCCGGACACCTATATAACTACAGCATTTATCAGGAATAATTTCATAATTATATTTTTAATTTTATTGATTTTCCGTAGAAAATTAAAAACTTATGGCCTGACACCGTAAATATAGTTCTATGGATATTGTAAAATTACGGGCTATCATTTCTCAGAATCTTAATTTATGTGTACTGTAGATAACTGCATGCGAATTATGTAAGCAGTAATTGACAAAAATTATAATTTGTTTAACTTTTCAGTCTAATCTATAACTGTTGAACAGAGACACTTTAAAGTGAAAAAATATAAACACTTTAAAATACTGTTAGTCTATATGTATACAGCTGAAAAAAATTAATTAAATCTATGCCATTTGTTGTGTATTGTGCAAATTGGTAAAAATTACTAAATATTTAACTTAAAAATATGTTTATAATATTTAAGCACTGGAAAATAGTTTTCAAGTCCACAGCATATAACGGAATAAATTCAGAGCTTTGGTTGTCTGATGCCTCAAGCGTTAAGCACTACAAATATTGGAAAATTAAAATCGTTTCACCAGTTGCCTCGTTGATTTTCGATTCCGAGATGTAAGCCAGTGTCGCTCGCATTTGACATTTTAATTGAAACTGCGCACTAACCCTCACATTTCTGTTCAAGTCACGAAGACAGCGACGCTTATCAAAGTAATATTAATAAATCAGATTATTATTTTTAAATTCCAATATGACGAGTGGCGTATGTGTTTTCAATGGTTTAGCATTCTCTGAAACGTGACCTTAAGGACAACATTGTTTTACACTACCTTTCAAAAAAATTTTCTTTATTTTGTGTTTAAAGAAAATTATTTACTAAACGAACCAAAATGTACTAATAAACAACCCACCAATCTAAATTTCAGTGAAAGTCCAATGGTATTTTAAATCCATTACTTCTATTTGTGTCGATTAAATGCGTAGAAAAATTAGATAGATTTGTTACTAGATAATTCAACAGAAGTACGTCTTAGTATCACACTTTTAATTTACTAATTACTTTTTATCATAATATGCAGTGTTTCTAACTTTTCGCATGTACTGTACGTCAAAAATTCACTGTTGGTGAAAGCCTTACTGGAACAAAGACAAAATAATTAATAACCTTAAACAGTAACCAAATCCTCCTACAAAATTTATATTGTATCACGACTGAAGAATTGTATGTTTATATTACTGTCGATATGTTACTAATGAAAAAAAAAATTATTGTTTGGAATCGTGTTTTTTTTATATTTATCTAAATATTAACTTTTCTTTAAAATTTTTTAGCTTTTTCAAATGCAGTTCTTTTATTTCTAATGAACATCCCGGAATTATTATATATATATTATATTGAACAAAAATCTGAAAACCAGTGAACAGACCTACATAAACTGTCATGAAATATACTGCAATCTCAGAAGTTTAAAGTGAATTATAACTTTTGTGAGTTCCTCACGGATTTAAAATAATAGCGTGAAATTAAATATTAATTTTCTTAGATAAACTGAGATAATTCTTGGAAATCACCTATACTTCATCCGTGCCAAGGAAGCAGCGGAAATAAACTGCGAGCTTTCAGTCATTGGCTGGCTGGTTAGTAACAGTGCTGTTGCAGCAGGAAATAGTTCCGATGCTATAGTGCTATACTATATTTTGTATGTCTTTCTAATACTTACACTATAATAATTAGTATGTATTGTGAACATATATAAGGTGTACTCTATGGAAAGAAGTGGCAATAAAGGCAGGGTAATGGGAGACGGCCAGCAAGAATGGTGTATTAATTTTGATGGCAACCAGATCCACTTCAATCAGACACAACATGGCGCAGTCGGTAAGATCCGTTGGTGATAAGAAATATACAACTGTTTAAAGAAGATATTGGTGAATTTATTTTGATCTACCAAGAAGCATATTGGCGTGAGTAGAAAACAAGAAAGTAGAACAATTTACCACGCACAAGATGGAATACTCGACGCCGCCTAGAGCGCTCAGTTTTCAGGGTGATGTGGGAAGCTACTGGAAAAGGTGGAAACTGTTTACAGTGTATGTGAAAGCTACGGGAGGAGCAGAAAAATCGGAAGATGTGAAAATAGCTGTTCTGTTGCATGTGATGGGTGAAGACTGAAGTGGCGCAGGACGTGTACGCAACATTAGATATTCCCACGGCTGATTCAACGAAATTTGATAAAGTGATTCAGTGCCTAGATTATTTATTGCCTAAGGCTAACCAAAGTGTGGAGCGACATAAGTTTAATAGCAGGATACAAGAAGAATATGAAAGTGTAGACACTTTTGTAACCGATCTATGGCGACTAAGTGCAAGTTGCGACTTCAGTAATTTACAAGATGGCTTTATTAAAGATCGTATAGGCCTAGTGTTTGTAGTCAGAGACACACGACTTAAAGACAGGCTGTTACGTGAGCCTCAATTAATCCTTACAAAAACTTACAAATCTGCAAAGCAGCTGAACAGACATATCAACTACTTAAATCAATCTGTAGGACCAGGATGTGCAGACAGTGCAAAAAATGAAGAATTCTACTATGAGAGTGCATGACATGTGTCTATGGGTACAATACGAAAAGAAAGAAGCAGTGCGCAGTCAACACAACGAAATTACCAAGGTCAGAGAAGTGGACGAAGCTACCAACAGAAAGGGTGGCACCAACCTTCAAAGAGGTACAGTGAAGGTACCACACCACAGACAGGTCACTCAAGTGAAGGTAGGGTTCATAAGTCCCAATTACAGCCTTGGAGTAAGGAACTGGTCTTGTGTGGCATGTGTGGAAAACAGCATAAAAAGTTACAATGTCCAGCCTATAATGTTGTTTGTCATAAGTGTCATAAAATTAATCATTTTGCACGCAGGTGCAAATCTAAACAATATGTGCAGGAAATTGATTATGTAACTGTTAAACTGCTAATATGTAATGATATGGAAACATATTTGGTGTTAGGGTGTATAACAGCCACAGAAAGTAATGTTTGTTCTGAAGCGCTAAAGGGTTCACATAATGAGAGTGAGCAGATTGAAAGTACTGGATGTGTAATGGATGTGTCAGACTTTAAAACTAGTAAAGTAAACATTGTTTCACAGGAGGTGCATGTTGTAAATACTGTACATAATAACGACATGTTACAAAAAATAATGTCCCACCCAGAATAAATCTAAATGTTCAAGTCTAGAAACAGAATGGTTTTGTAAGTAAAGGTACAAGAAACAAATACTTATCTTAGTAATAAAATTGGTACTGGTGCTCAAGTGATTGTAATACCTTTAAATATATTTGAAAAATTGTGTAAGAGAAAAGATGCAATGTTACCGGCACGTGTAAAATTAAAAACATATTCAGGTACAAACATTGAAGTAGTAGGCAAATATTTTCTACATTGTAAAAAGAGTGACAAGGCCAAAGTTTTGGAATTTCAAGTAACAAGAGTTGTAAATTCACCACCTATCTTAGGACTTATAGCTATTCAACAATTGGGGTTACTGAATAGAGTTCATGAAGTAAAGTCAGTTGTTACGCCTAGTTCTACAAACAAAATACTTGACAAATATTCGAATGTGTTCGAGGGTCTAGGGTCTTGGAAACATTGATGTTACACCTTGTAAACTCATGTTGAAACCAGAGAGTCAACCACACACGGCAGGGTTTAGGGGTGCGCCGTTTGCACTTCAGGAAGAATTAGATCGTATGCTTCAAATGGGAGTCGTAGCAATTGTTAAAGAACCAGTCGATTGGCTGAACCATATTGTAATTGTGAGAAAACCTAATGGGGATACAAGGTTATGTCTGGACCCTCAACCATCATATAATTCAATTCAGAGACAGTATCATTCGTTACCAACTTTTTATGAAGTATCAGCAAGATTAGGAGGTTCCCAGTACTTTAGCACACATAATGGTAACAGAGGATTTTGGGAAATACAACTTGACGAGGTGACCTCTAAAGTGACTACTTTTGACACTCTCACCCATGGTAGAATGCGTTTTACAAGGTTACCATATGGTCTTGCATGTGCACCTGAAATATTTCACAGTATTTTTAAAGGTTTGTTTCAGGATATTCCTGGGATTATAGTTTAAATTGATGATGTGATAGTTTTTGGAAAGAGTTTGGATGACCATAATGATATTCCAGATCAAGTTTTGAAAAGGACTAGTGAAATGAATGTTACCTATAACAGGGAGAAATGCAAGTTTGGTGTCACAGAAGTGAAATACATTGGTCACATAATTGGTAAAGATGGAATCCAAGTTGATGTTGGCAAAGTGAAAGCCTTACAGCAGTATCCTGCACCAACAAACAAAAAGAAGCTGCAAAGTTTATTAGGTATTTTAAATTATATAGGTAAATTTGTGCCCAAGCTGTCTGAACATACACCTAAACTCAGAAAACTTTGTAAGTTGTATTCGTATTGGAATTGGACTAATGAGCACCAGGATAGTTTTGTAAATTTAAAAAACATGTCGTCACAGACACTGATATTGCAATATTACAATCCTGATGAGCCATTGAAATTGTCTGTAGATGCATCAAGTAAAGGGCTGGGTGCTGTTTTGTTACAGTCTAAGAGGCCTATAGCATATGCATCACAGACATTAAGTGCTTCCCAACAAAATTATGCGCAGATAAAGAAGGAACTGTTGGCGATTTTGTATGGTTGTGAGAAAAATTTCATCAGTATATACCTATATATATGGAAATAAAGAATTAGTTGAAACTGATCACAAACCTTTACAGACTATTTTTGATAAACCACTTGATAAGTGTCCGTAACGCCTTCAACGTATGAGAATTAAACTCCAGAACTACGAAATTTCGCTTCAGTATACACCAGGTAAAGAACTAGTAATAGCCGATGCTTTATAACGAGCTAGTTTACAGACTAGTGATAGTAATCTCAGTGAACAGGAAATAGCTTCACAAGGGGGTTTAGTTGTTCAATATTTACAGGCATCACAAAATATGTAGAAAAATTAGACAACACACATTGCAAGATGCATCTCTGATTCGGTTAAAAGATATTTTTCTTAAAGGGTGGCCCAATAAATACTCAGATGTACCTGAGGGAGTTAGGTCTTATTTGACATATATGGATGAACTTGTTGTTCAAGGGGACTTAATTTACAAGGATAAACAAGTAGTTATACCAAACCTTATGCGGAAATTAATTCTCCAGCGTATTCACTATAGCCACGTGGGTATACAAAAATGCAAATTGCAGGCAAAGGAGTGTGTGTTTTGGCCATCTATGGCAAAATAGATAACTGAAATGGTCAATAATTGCTCAGCTTGTAGAGCTATTCAGAAGATGAACAGCAAGGAGACACTAATTAGTAAAGAAGTTCCAGACGGTCCATGGAAAATAGTAGCAGCTGATTTGTTACATTTCGGAGGGGAAGAATACTTATTAATAGCAGACACTTGTTCAAAATACCCTGAACTTTGTCTCTTGCCTGATTTAAGCAGTTCGCACGCTATCACTTGCTTAAAAGATGTTTTGCATGACATGGTATAACCCATGATTTTGTACACTGATAATGGACCGCAATTTATTTCAGGTCTTTTCAAAAATTTGCTTCCGATTGGAGGTTTCGCCATAAAACCATAAAACCTCTAGTCCGACATACCCACAGTCCAACGGTTTCATTGAAAGACACGTCCAAACAGTAAAGAACTTGTTCAAATGGGTAGTAGGGGAAAATGTAAAGAAACAAAGATTAGCTCTCTTGGAATATCGTAATACTCCAATAGATACTCATTTACCAACACCAGCTCAATTGCTCTTTAGCTGACGGTTGCGAGGTTTGTTGCCACATGAAGCTGAGCAACTGTATCCAGAGCCACAACAGAACATTTCTGACCAACTGACAGTAAGGCAAATTAAGCAACAGGAGTGTTATAATAAAGGGGTAAAAGATTTGGAAAAGGTTGGGAGATGGTGAATTTGTAAGGGTTCGAAAAGATAAAACGTGGCAGCGAGGACAGATAGTTAGAATACTGAATAGTAGACCTCGATCTTACAGGGCACAGGTGGAAGATGGTCGTGTAGTGGAAAGACAGTAGAAATGCTCCACGGCATAGAGTAGACAGTGAAATCGCAGTAACAAAAGGGGACAGGGAATAATTTATTGATTTAAGATAGCATTCTTTGCCTGATGAAGTGATTAGAGGAAGAGATAGTGAGAGAAGGTCGTTTGATTTTAAGGGTTTCAGTAGAGGAAGTGACGGTGAAAGAGGACTCACCGAGTCCAATAAGGATCCAACAATCCAAACAAGGTCAGGAAGATCTGTTATGCGATAAAGTTATTTGAGAGATTCTGAATGCTAAATTAAAGTTTGTCAGTAAGCGAAGTAGAATGCAAATTGTCTGAAGACTGTGGTGTGTATGGTAGTGTAGTAGCAGGAAAAAAAAATGTAATTCATCTGTCATATTGTTAAAAGGGAGATGTTTTATATGTCTGTTATATTGATGAAAGGGAGATGTTGTATATGTCTCTTATATTGTTGAAAGGTAGTTGTATGTCTTTCTAATAGTTACACTATATCAAGTAATATGTAATGTGTACATCTATGAGGTGTACTCTATGGAAGGAAGTGGCAATAAAGGCAGAGTAGACCTAACGGGAGACGGCCAGCAAGCATGATGTATTAATTTTGATGGCAACCAGATCCACTTCAATCAGACACAACACTATAGTTCAGATGAAGTGATTCAAACAATCATTCGCCGTTTTAAAATCTCTGTAATATATTATTACTTTGTGTGCGTGGAAAAGTATACGTGCTTGTATTTTGGAAGCAAATTTATCTTATTTCGTTACGGGGTAAAAAGTCTCAAGTAATCAGTACTCCGCAAGATGGCGTATGCGGTGGGCCGGGCGGTAGTGTCGCCTCCACGTGTCGTAAATCATAATCAAGGAACGACTTTACAAAGCGGACAGAAGGCAGTGCTAATCAATGTATTTAACGCCAAGTGTAAAGTCTCCGACATTATTAATACGGCGTGCAGTTAAGCTGGTTTCAGAAGAGACCGGCGTTTCAGAATGAAGTATTATTAAAGAAAGAAATGTGATAAAAGTGAAGGGTGTATTGATCACACCAAACATGATACGTGCATGCAAAAATTTAAGTGAAAAATATTTTAAATACCTGAAGGACGATGTTAGGCGTAATGTGCACGAGCCCCCGAAAATTGACAAACTGCTATGCGTACTATACAGTGACCTTGATCAGAAAAATGTTATGCGCTCGACACTTTACAAATTCTTATAGCATCTCAATTACGAGTTTGGGAAAAGCTGCAGGAGTTTATTCTTAGTTGATAGGGAAGATACTTTTATGGCGTCGTGAGTATCTTTGTTCAGTATAGGATCGAAGGACGACGAGTGTAATATTTATATGAAAACCTGGAAGCCAGTTCATCAGATAGCGTTTTGGACGGTGTTGAGTAATTTTCTTATGATGATGTTTAAGTGAGTGTCTTAATTTATTTAATTGCATAGTGTGTAATCGCGTACCTCGTTAATATATTTAATATGAGTTAGAATATTTGACTTTCCAGGTGTAAAATATTTCGGCATAGATTCATAATTTTTACAAATTAAATTTTTAAGGTAAATAATTAAAATAGATCTTATAGGACGGAAAAGTATTATGGTACAACGGAGCAGCAAGGGGATTGTTGTTGTTGAGAAGGGTTCGGTCCACGCGTACCGTTCCAGTGGGACAATGTCAGCAGAGGCGTCAGATCTGACACCGTAGAGGCGTGACATTGACAGCTGATGACAGCTGATAGCTCGCCAAACACGTGGAGGTGGCGCGGTGGTTTGTTACACACGCAGCCAATGTGGTCTAGCGCGCGGATACGTGTAGTGATTCAAGCTGCAACCTAAGAATGGATATAGTATAATTTATGTATTCTAACATTTGGTAACGGTTACACTAAGGACCTTAGCAAGACTAGGTATACTCGTCTGGCATTTCCGTCTGTTCTCAGGCGAATGAATACTCGCATCGATCACATAAGAAACTTTCAAACTAATTTCGTCAGCAATCAAACATCATTCAGTCAAATAATTTTAAAATATTCATAGCGGATTTTAGAACTGTTCTATCAATAATGTTATCCGTTAATTTCCTTTATGTAAAATATTTATTTGCAAAAAGTAATCTATTAATGTGGTATACACAATTCATTGTCAGAAAAATGGAGAACAAAATATAGTATAGGCATAATATTTTTTTTCGATAGAAAAGGTGAGGGGGCATTAAAAAATAATAATAAACACGAAACACTATATAACGTTTGTATGCTCCACTCGGAGAGTTCCTTCCGTGAGACGCAGTTATTTTGGCGGTGGGTATGACCAACGTTATCAAAGTCGCAAGCGATTTAGATTATCTACCCGTCCAGAATTTCCCATTTGATTTATCTGTACAGCATTTGCGAAGTTCATATCAATAATTTATAGTTTATTGGGTAAAATGTTTAAATTTTCTATTTTACTAATTATTGTGCACTAAATTAGCTCGTTAACAATGTTTTATTTAATTAATGTTGGCTACCTTCTAGTCAAGAATAAACAGCAGCGTATTTGATTACATAGATCGTGGTAGTTGTAATTTACAATATCCTATATTTTATTTAGTAACCTTTGGCAATACTATACTTTATTTTCCTAGTTTTGTAACGATGTTTTTATTTTAATATTTTACTACACATCGTAAAAGAGGATGATATTTAACAATGGGCCTATATATTATAACTAGTTAGAAACACATATAAATGATTAATAGTATCTTTATTTCATTTGTTGTATTACAAATTTGAGATAGTTGCAGAAAAAAATTAGTTCTTACGTAAACCGAACAGAGAAAACTTGTTGTTACTGTATTAAGTCTGAGGTTTAGTGTTTGATTGTGTATAACAAATACTCTCCACAAATCATGTTAACATTGTTTAACTCACCTGGGGGAGATATAAGAATACACGAACCATAGTTTTAAGTACATAAAACGTTTGTTCCAAACAAGTGCAATTTATAACAAAAACATATAATTGTAGTTTATTATGTTGATGATCAAGCAAAACTGCAAACATTAGAGTAAAATTAATACTAGTACATTAGTGAAACATTTAACTAATTTTAATAATGATAATTCTAATCAAAACTTATATTTTGCTCTTTTGATAATAATAAATAAAATTTATAACGTTTCGATGGTAGTACTGCATGCACCGAAACAATGTTTGTGGAATTTAATAAAAAAATATATATTCATTTTCATAAATTTTCAATAAATATGACTGCCATTAAGTATTGAAAATAAAATTTGACATAAAAAGCAGTATCACTAGTTTTCCTTTTAATGAAATTCAGATAAAATTTAAGAAGCATGTCATATTAATTGATTTATACAATAAATATATTTTATAGTTCATTACATTTTTGTTGTTGTTGAGAACAGATAAAATTACCAATACAATTAGATGAAGATGGAATGGTGTTGTTTAGTAATATCATCCCTTTTATGCTTAGAATTTCTTTCACATGTAAGATTTTTGTGAGAATTTTGTACTTCTTTTTTATTAGGGACTGCATTTGAACTGGATTAAATTCTCTCCATCAATCTGCCCTGTAATGTTTCCATTGATTTTTTCCCTGAATTTATTTAGCGTATAGTTAAAAACGGGATAAATACTAAATAATAATGTACGGAATTAACTCAACAAAACACTGATAATACACGAAGAATAATTAATAACGCCATCTCATTGTGTTTTTAAATTTTTTAAATTTTGTGACAGTTTGTTTTCAAATAATCAAGGCAAATAGTATCTATACTGCAATTAATAACTGATGAGAGCTCCTTAAATGTCGACACTAATTTTTTCTGGATGTTCTTCATTTGTAAATTCCGTCTGCTATTTTCAGTCAAACATGTGTTTATTTAGTATGTAAGTATCATTGTTAATTATTTCGATGCATTTCAAAAAATAAAATCTTTTGTGGTGGTAAAATGTGAGGTTTCCCAAGAAGGCAATTAATCTTAAGTCTTATAAATATTATGGTGAAATATATTTTTGTTTCAACCCGGGTGACAAAGCAAGTGGCATGTGACGAAAAGAAAATTAATTTTTAAAATATTATAAGCCATAAACTTACGAAATAAAATATGACCATAATAAAAATCAAGCCATACAAGATAATCCAGCCCAAATTCTGTTGAAATAGTTGTAGTGGCATAGACTCGGATAACCTTCAACTCATAATGTGATAAGGTAAACGTCCTTACATATAGTGCTTAGATATTTGCTCTTACAGCATAGCACTCCTAGCAGTGAGGTTTGAAAACAAAAATGGACTGTACAATCAGTAGGTAAATCACCAACACTATCTAGCATTCGAGACTGGGAGTAAGGCAATGAGTAGAGATATGAGCTTTCATGGTTGTAAGGCTCAGTAACAAAGGTCTGAGTGTGAAGTGTTCAGTAACTACATTTATAATCTGCACCTCAGGCAACTATAGAACTTATAAAAACAAGTTGGTAATATATGAGAGTAGCCAGGAATGAAGACAATGAATAAAAGGCTTGCCAACTATTACGAAAAATACGCTCAGCAGAGCCGGGAGACAATATCATGTAATCTGCTGCAGAACGATCCAAACAAATGTACTGAAGTTGCCTATATTTGGTTTTCGTAAAATGACAATTTACTATTGGTTGATGTCCACTTAAGTTACGTTATTAGTTATGTGTTCGTAGCAATTTCTGTAGCCTAATTTTACAACGTGAACACATAGAGACTACTAATTATCTGACCACATCGGGCTCGCAAACTGGAGTAATCGGAAAAAGCGCGTATCTACTAGTTATTCGCACCTTCACGAGCCTTAACTCGCCAGCCAATCGGAGTGCTCTTATTCTCGCACTGGCTACGCCCTCTAGTTTTGCATTTCCAACTCCCGATTGCACCGCAGTATTCTTTTACTTTATTATTTACTAAATATAACAAAAAAATTACAACATATATACATAATTTACTCCTCACAAAAATTTCAATTCAACACTTTACACTGATTAATGAATATTTCACATTATTTGGCATGATCGGCCATTGATTGCTAGTTTCTTCCCCTTTTGTGAAGCCCTTTTTGGTTTGTGCATGTAATTGGAGGGAGGGTGATTGAGCTGCGAGTCACTTACACATTGTGAGGTCCACAGCTCGCCTCCTTGTCACCCAAGGCAATAAGCACGTCTCGAGCATTTTTCACAGTCTGCCGAGCCAGTCATGTCCCCAAATATTTGTGTCAAGAAGCTGATAAATGACTGTCTTGTCAATAACCCTTTATTTGAATCGCCAAGAAGTCCTTTTCGCTGCCAGAGCTCACTTTGTTTGTAGAAATATTTACTCTTCACAACAAAATCCCTACGTACTCATACTCTACATGTCCGTTACACATATTCTCAGTGGAAATTCGCTGTCATCATGACAGAAGAAGATGCGCCATTTCAACCGTCGTAGAACTTTCATTGACTGTACTACACCTTCTAAGATGTGTCGTGTCGACTCGTCATTCATTTTGGTAGGAGTTGATAAGGACCAGCCTCTTGCACATGCGCAAAACACAAATGGACTACGGACCTACGATGTACAGTCCCAACAGCTCTGCCAGGTTCGTCCCGTACCAAAGTTCGTTCCCCCTTGTGTGTAGCTAGGAGAGAGATATAACAAGAACTTACAAGTGACAAACTTACTTTCATCAAAATGAGTACAAATTAACCCTGAAAGTTAGAATAATTTACGTATACCTAGGAATATGAAATACTATTGTAAATTCAGACATACTATGATAAACAAAATACAAAAAAAAAGTTAAATCAGCTTAAGAAGTAATAATATGTATATCCTGCTTAATAAAATTTGGGGAAAATTTTTCTAAATGTCATTCTAACCTCAAGATAGAAAATGGTCACCATTTTCAAAATATGATCAAAGGATGAACGAAATAATTAATATTCCAGTCAACTTAGTAGAATAAGCTTGCCAAATTAATGTATTTCAGATAAATATTTCCTAATATATGTCATATTATACTAAAAATATAAATACTTCCGCCGTTACAAAAATATGAACACATAATTTACGAAATACGCAAAATTCAAGTCAGTATGCAAATTCAATAGAAATACGAAAAAAAAGTATCTATTTAGATATGTTACATTATTCTAATATTATAATATTACTGTCATTTTAAAAATATGAATATAAAGTGAACGAAAAACGCAAACAAAAGCTAAGTCAACTTACCACGCTGTACGTGTGTACCAAGGTTATTGTTAATAGGAAAAAAAATTTACATTCAAAAGGGGCGCAAATTAACCCTGAAGGATATATTCTTTACATATATTAAGGAATGTTAAATTATAATATTAGTTTAGACATGCAATAAAATAATATATATAAGTTAAGTCAGCTTACTAAGTAATGAATGGTTACATAGTTTGACAAAATTCTGGGAAAAATTTTCTGAAATGTCATTCTACCCTAAAGATAAACAATGGATGACGTTTTCCAAATATGAGAAAAGGATGAACGAAATTCACAAAAGTCTAGTCAACTAAGTAGAATATGCATGCCAAAATTAATGAACGTAGGAGAAATTTTTCCTCAAAAAACAAATATTATGATAAAATATGGAAATGGCTGCCATTATAAAGATATAAATACGTTATTAAGGAAACACCCACAATTCAAGTCAGCTTTTCATGTAGTATACGTGCACTAAGTTTGAGAATATTCCATTTAACTTTTCCCTTTAGTATATCATATTATGCTAAAATTATAAAAAGGCTACTATAATGAAACTATGAACACAGGATGAACGAAATACACAAATGTCAACTTCTTATTTAGTATTAGCAAACCAAGTTTGATAAATATCTGAAAAAAAAATCATAACATGTAATACTATGCTGCAAATAATTTATTAAAAAGGCGTTCATTTTGAAAACATGAAGATGGTTTCATCAAAATACACAAAAGTAAAGTAAGCTTTACATGTAGTATGTGCGTAAAAAGTCTGAAAAAGATAGAAAAAGATATTTGCTGAGACATGTCGTACCTAGCTAAAAATATAAAAATGGTCGCAATTTTGAAATTGGTTATACTGCATGAACGAAAAGCATAAAAGTTAACACATCTTACTATGCGCTTTAAGTTTGTCGAAATTTATGTCACTTATAATACCGTTCCTTAGATATTAAGCTTGATCTAAAAATGTCAAAATGGCCGCAACTTTGGAAATATGAGAAGTCAGGTTACTTAAGTAGAGAATGTATACAAAGTTTGATGTAATTCGTTCCGTAGGTTCAAAAGATTTTAGAGGAACACATACACGGACATACACACACACAGGCATGCACAGACACACAGCCAGGAAGGTGATCTCATGAGTCTACATTTTCCTTCGAACGGTAGGCTAAAAATAAAGGCTTCTATTCACCCCTAGCTCCCGGACTCCTCATAAAAGTTGCAAAGGCTCTCG
>PNEQ01129393.1:0-16712 GCA_003012365.1 Medauroidea extradentata
TTCCTTACCACTTTAATAAATGTGAATGTATTTTGAATTTTAATGTGGAGTGTAATTCGTGATCTGTTAGATATTCAATCTTTGGCTTGATAAAAAATAGTCACCAGTTGTAGTACATCAAAATCTGGTCATGTGACCACTTTGTCTACGATACAACATCGATTGAGAAAATGTATTTCTTATTTCACGTAAAAATTTTTAAGGAGTGGTTGGAAGAAATGCACTGTCGTAGAGCGGCTCACCCACCCCCACGACCTAACCCCTGCTAGAAGCTTCAAAACCATATCGCAGTGAAGAACACACAGGCCAGACTGTGCAAAGTAGTCTGACGAGTTTCCCCCACTCCTCCCTTCAAGGACCGGGTCGTCTGTGCCCGAGCCCACCCACCCTCACTCTCGCCATGTGACAGCTGAGGACAGACAGCAGGGACTACGTAGTACCAAAGTTTACCACCACTGCTGTTCCAATACGCTGAGCGCTGTCATCGCTTGGAGGGGAGAGTAGCGTAGACCCTCCCATCAACAGCGCCCAGAGGTGAGTGTGAGATATTCTGAAGCGCGGTGGCTAATATAGCAAGTTCACGCGTTCTGTGACGTGTTCCACGTGTTCGTGGAAGGTATGCGACCCACTTTTGACCTATCAAATTGAAATTACTGATATGTCGATCTGACAACGCCTTGGAACAGCCTTAATGGTCGTGCTCGAGATAAACGAGTGATCATACCACGTATACTATTTATACCATCTGAATACTCTCTCATATTCATATATTTTTCTGACTGCAAATTAAGGTCCTGGATAGTAATTAATAATTGCAGGGATAGACTTAAGGACAATTTTTATCTATAGCTACTTAGCCTACTGCAGAGTGAGCTCAATCTGCAGCTTGGTTGTTATCCTAACACTTTATGGCCCAGCTACTAATCTGAGGCACAAAGAGGTGCTTCAATTAAATAAATATACCCTATCACGAATAATAAATGTGGGCAATACCAGGGGTGGATTGCTAGCTTATATGATATAAATTATAGTTTGTTTGTTCGTCTTCTGTGCGGTTCTATACCAGTCATCCGATTGCGATGAAATTTCTGCAAAAACATTGGGGGGACGGGAGGCAAAAAGAGGTAGGGGGACAGAAAAGGATAACAAAAAAAATTTTGTTGACAAATAAACTTTAAGTTGTGCGTGTCCCCGTGAAGGTTTCTGCAAATTTGGAAGGGGGAGCAGGGCGGCAAAGTAGAGGGGCAGAACTGGATACCGAAAAACTTAAGGGGAAAAGCTAAAAAACTTTGGTGAGTTGTACGTGCGTTCGTGAAGTTTTCAGCCGAAAAAATACAAGATTTTAGGAGGGAGGGTGGTCCAAATGGGGCATAGGGGCAGAACGGGATACAAAAAAAAAATTTCAATTTTCCTTTTTAAAATAGTATTTCTTAAACACACATTAATTTCCTTAACATAATTTTGCCCCATTTAGTACTTTTAAAATCTTTTTGTTTCAGAAATATTATCACGTTAAATTGAAAATCCCGCAAACCAAGTTGCAGGAACCAGCTAATCTATTATATAAGTCAATGTAAGCAAGCATGTAAGTATGCAGTGATGTCAGCATATATGTATATATGTCAATGTTTGTACACTTTTGTGTTTATATATGAATGTAATTATGCATGCTAATTGCATAATCCTACGCCGTTAAATGGATGTGAAGTTAATTTAGGATGGACAGCCTTCAGCGGAGAACAAAATGGACCCTGAACAACTCTCTTTTTCATCATTTCCAATTAGACCAGAAAGCCAGAAAAAACATGTGCAGTTAGCTGAAAAATGTTGAATTCTACGAACCATAATTTAATTTATGATCTATTCCGCAATTTTTTGGCGAAAATTTGTCACGTCATTAATGGCTGGTTTCACTAACGTGTCCCAAACTAGGTCTCAACTAAGCCAAGCATAAGTTTAAGTCAAGATTAATGAGGAATGTGTGTTTCACTATGACAACAACTTAGTTAGGCCATACTTAGCTAGGCCTCGCTTAAATATTAATGTGGAAAAAATTATCAAGTTAGTACTTCACCGTGGTTGTCATGTGATGTTAACAGTCACTCAGAATTATTTATTAAAGAATAAGAAGATATATAATTTTGTTTGCATTTATGATTAGCTTTGTTTAATTCAAACTTGGCTAGCTGCACTGGTATAGTTGGTGTAGCGCAGCTGCATCAAAGATCTGTCTCGATGTATGTTAGTGTAGATATACCAGTGCCGTTGAATTAAATGAATTTTGGCGAATTTTGTGCCGCATGCATTCACTGTGTATAAATATATATCGTAAGTCTGACCAATAAACAAGTTTGTGAAAATATAAGTGTAAAGGCACTAGTAAACAACTAAAATTAATACACGTTTGTCTCGTGGCTGAAATCGAGATATGTGTGATGATTAGCTCTTGGTACGAAAATAAATCTTAACACTTCACATTTCGTATGAAAGTTAAGGTGTTTTTTTACTTGACTTAAGTCGTAAAATAGCACATAGGAATATTTTTTAAAGCTAGCATGCTTATGTGCGAGAATATTTCCGTTTTATAATGATGCCATTTAGTTGTGGCCAGAATAATATTTTATCGATCATCTATATCATACAAGAAGCCCAGAATTAGAGTCTGTTTCAAAAATTATTTCTATGTTATTACAAGATACAAAATTCAATAAAAAGGCTTACCTTAAATACTAAATGTGAAGAGTTGAGGTTACATTGCTAACATGTGTTAACCACTACCCATATAAAAATTCACCGCTAACATAAAGAAACATACATTACTTTTAGTCGTTCGCTGTTGCTATCCCACTATCATCTACATGAATTGTGAAAACCTTCATTTCATACACACTTTATAAACCAAATCTCCATAAAGTAAATGTAACGAATTTAAATTTAGTTGCCCTCGTTTGCTACACTACACCAGCTGCAGACCAGGAGTAACTGTTTCTGCAAAATTTACACTGGCGTAGCTACACCAGCTTGAATGAAACGAAGCTACTATTTTGTGGATATTTTTTAATTGTTAGAAAACAGGAGTGTGGTAAAGGATATTTGGTTTTTAATTTACACACACAGGCAGTATTCATTTTCATTAAAAATCTCACGAAGAAGTCAGATTCATAAAATTCTTCAAACAAATCAGGCACTAGCTGAAATCTTCATGGTCGTGGCAGGCGTTCCACACCATCAGCAATATTTGCAATCTCAAAAACGTAATTAACCTACACAGCATATGCTTCCAATCCTTCTACGGCATCAATTTTCTTTGTTTACATACGTTTTTAGGTTGTGCTCACGCTATTATTTATAGGGTTCGTGTAAACGTAAACACATTCGGCATGAGGCGAGAGCGATATAAGACGTCGTGAAACAGCCTAGGAGGAGGCTGTGCTAGAGTTACAGTATTTACTCGTGTATAATGTACACTTTTATTCCAAAACAACTGATAAAAATTCAGGGGTGCGCACTATAGAGGGAAAATAGATAAAAAGCAGCTTCAAGAAAAAAAGGGGGGGTGGAGAGAGAAGGCTGAGTTGTAAACTAGCGGGTGTCAAGCGTGGGAGGCAGAGAGAGAATGTTTCTCACCGCCTGGTTCCATCATTTTACTACACTTCCTTTTCTTTTTCTCTAACCCCTCCACACCTATTTTCTCCATTTTTTTTTTGTTTACCGTGGCAGGAAAGTTCGTGGGTGGTGTCGTGATAACCATCTTTCCATGGAAAGGAAGGAACGGAATAAAAAAGGACGACACTGTTCTTTTTTTTCCGGGAGTGGGAAAGCAAGGCAGGGTGGTGGTTGGGGCCCCACAGTCCTCTGCTTGTAGCCACCTCCTGCCGCATTCCTGAGCCTTTCTTTCTTCTCAGCGCGAGTCGCTAGACGACAGTAAATAAAAAAAGGCAAGCTTGCTCTGATGTCATGGCACGTTATCTCATTTTGGGGGACGACAAGGGGAAGGGGGGGAGGAATGCTGAAAGTAGCGGACAGGACACAGCACAGCAAGTGAGGGAAGGGGGAGTGTTGTCCAGGCACACGTGAGCAGGCTGCTAATGACCTTGGCAGGCTATCTGTAGATAGCTGACATGACAAGCCACCCTCCCCCCTTCCCATGTTCACTCTCATTCTCTCCGCCCGGCACACACTAGCCACTGTGAGTCATTTTCCCTCTCTCTTTTCTTTGTTAGCCACAGTTCCTTCCCTCCTCCTCCACCCTAACGAATCGGTCCTAGCATCCCTCGCGCTGCTTCAAGATTTTTTCTATAATGATTTTTTACATTCTAGCAAGGCACATAAATTTTTTTCCCTGGAACTTGTCGCAAAAATCGTGCTACGCATTATACACAAGGGCGCACTATACACGAGTATACACGGTAAATGAGCATATGTGCATGCGCTGGAACTTTGCAGCTATAGTACGACCTCAATATAGATCCTAATACGTCGTAGTTGCCGCCCTGTTTTCAAACTGTCACTGCCACATTTTTTAACGGATTTTCACTATTTACGTTTTATTTTTAATATTGTGACTTACCAATAAATAACTGCAACTCTTTAATTCATATTTTAATGCTGTGAATTAGATAATATATGTTTTATTCACTGTCAATGTAATTCCTTAAAACTTTTTTTTTGTCATAGAATTTTGTTATTTTTTTAGGGTTCCTGAGATTGTATTCGTAGAATCGCTACCTTTGTTAAGTCCAGGGTTTGTAAAACCGAGGGTCTAGTGTCTACAGTAGGCTCCCGATTATCAGTGTGCAGATTATCCAATTTGTGTATTATCCGGGCAAAATATTTCACTTGTAAATAGTTGAAAAAAAAAAAAGGTTGAAATTTTATTTTTGGAAAATTTTTTTGATTATTTATAAATACACGCTGTGTTTACTCACATAATATTCACAAACGTGTTATACCCGCAACCGAATTTTGAAAGGCTTGAAGAAGAATTCCGTCTTTTTCAACAGGCAAAACAATTAGCCCTGCACGTGAATGGATAAACTAGATTGCCTCTCGCATGAACGGATTAACGAGATATTTCTTGGTCAAATAAGATATCCTTGATATTTTTTATTAATTGTGTTTTTAGATTATTAGCTCATACCCCCTTATCATTAATGCGAATAATTAAGAGTCTTCTGTATTAAATTGCTGCCTTTTATTGCATGAATGAATTTGACCATTTTCTCCCTACTGAGATCTAAGGAAGAGTAAAAGTGGATTATCCGAGGCAACGGCCCCCTCCATTAGCGCGGATAGTCGGAAGTTTGACTGTATTTTGTATTTAAATCCTCTCTAGTCTTTGCTTTATTAATTTATTTAATGTTCAGTATTTGCGATCTCGGTGGTGATGGCTCATAGCTGGGCGAGTCCAACTATATTGTGACATATGGACTGGCAGAGATTCTTTTATTTGAGCCCTTTTATTGCCTGATTGGATTATTTAATATTTTGTTTGTTATTTTTTTAAACGTACGTAATTTAGTTTAGTTATTTTAAAGTCTGAATTACAGTTAATAGATTTAGATTCATGTTTTGTTTTCTCACCTGAGAGTCAGGGTTAACACTACTTCAGTTTATTGTCAATTTTATTTCTCTTAGTGTGGTTGTCTATGGAAAAAAAGAATGGGGAAGAAAATAATGAATGTATTTTGTTGTTGGCTGTTCTTTTTAAAAGTAATAAAAATTTAAGGATCTATAATTATTAATTTGTACGAGCTACGCAGCGAACTTCAGAGAACATCGCCAGATAAGTCTTGTCAGCTCTCCTTGTCTGAACCAAATAGCTTGTATTCATTTTTTTTGTATCGTAGTTTTCTGTAGTGAGTTTAGCCTCCTGTCAAAATCTTATTCTCACCTGCGTAAGCCCTCGAATAGATCTCATGTTTTTCCTAATTTACCCGACTGAGCATAGTCAGGTTTTCAAACAAGATTTTCATTACACTGGAGGTTTTTCTACCATAAACAATTCATAATTTTGCAATTTCACTCACTATCTCTTTAATATTTCTTTTTATTTACATTTCTTATGCCGCGACAGTAGACATTTTGTCTATGTAGGTGGTGCATAAGTAAGAGTGGCGCCAAAGTTTCGGCCCGAGGTAGGAGGTGCCCACTACACAGCTTAGTCGTAGACATGTACGGAGCTATTTACACGACGTAAAGAGGTAGATGCCAAGACAAGTAAGGGTCAGGTATAACCTAAGAAAATACGATACGCCCATGTCACGAGAATTAGGCGAGCTTGAGGGTAAGATGGAGGGACAGAGCGACGTTACTGGCAGGAGGTTAGGCGAAGCGACTGTTTATGAGTTAGAGGGCGCGGCGGATACATTAAGCTTCATAACTAATACTACGATTCCTACACCCCAGGACAAGGAAGTCAGAGTATTGGGGAGAATCGAAAATTTGCTTTACGCTTTGCAAGGGAGTATACAAGCCCAAGCTGCTGAGCTTCATGCCCAAGCTACTAAACTTGACTCACAAGCTACTAATTTAGAGATAGTACGAGAAGAAATGCAAGCGATGGGGCAGGGTTTGATCGCAGAATTCAATGGACGCTGCGAGACGCTGCAAAGACAGGTAGCAACTTTAGACAATAACGTATCTGGAAAGATCGAAGGTTTGCAAGGCGAGATGGTTTCAGTTCGTGGCGAGGTACAGGCACAGCGAGAAGAGCTGGAGGTTGTTAAGGAGCAAGTAGCTATCCAGACAGGGAGAGTAGAACAACGGTCAGAACAGCGGGAATGTAGGCCATCAACTGTCGATGTGACTGGCCAGCTACGTGAAACAATGGCGGCACAGCTGGATTCATTTGATAAGACACATTGAGGCCCGGCTAGAACAAGTAGAAAAGGCATCGTATGTGGAGCGCGGGAAGATCAATGTGCAGATTACAAACGTGGGCGACCAACTAGATCAACCTGAGACGAAAGTGGACGACCTGGTAGCAGATTTAAGGTGGGTACAGATACCACCAGAAGCTGCGCCTGACGCGATGCCCACACTGTCAACGCATGACGCAACTATTTTCATGCCCGCGATAACAGGGATAGTTAATCAATCTGTAGCACCAGTAGCCAACTCTCTCAGCAACCACCCTTCTAAGCTCTGGGTGGAGCAATTACCCAAATATAAAGGACGAGCTGGTGAAAATCCGGTAAATTTTCTCCTAAAATTCGGGGAGTATTCTAAGCTTTTTTCTCTGAGTGACCCAGACATGCTGCGATGCCTTAGCATGTGTTTCAAATCTACTGCGTATTTCTGGTGGGAGATGGTTCGTGAGAGGACAGTCAGCTACCCTGAGTTCAGAGGACAGTTTCTTGCACATTTTTGGAGCAGAAAATTGCAAGGAAACCTCAGGGCACAGCTCCACGCCGAACACTTTACTCCAGGAAAGGGGTGAAATTTAGAATATCACTTATTGGAGATGTACGAGAAATCGAGACACTTCGACCCGCCCATCAGCGAAGAGGAATTTGTCGCGATGATTTTAAAGCAGCTACCATATAAATATCAGGCGCATTGGGCAGGCCACCAGTACACCGATATCGCAACTTTCCGCAACGACCTCGTGGAGTTTGATGCGATAGAACGTCAACTGAGGCAGCAGAACAGTCGTGACATCGACGGTTATCAACAACGAGAGCGCCCGAGCCCTGTGTACTCCAGACCATCACAACCTGAGTTCAGAGGTTCGCAGCGAAATCAAGATCTACCTACAATGAATATGGTTAGCAGGACCGACTACCAGCCCTACACTAACTCTCACCGACGGAGCCAAGGAAGAGGTCAACCATATCGCGGACAGCAACATTTCGGGTCTCAGAACGGTCATGGTCGACATAGCGCCTTGGAAGTCCTGGGATAAGGGGGCGGCCGAAGAAAATTCAAATTACTACAGAGCAAGTACAGAAAAGCAGCAGGTAAGAAGGAACAGCGATCCCGGATACCAGCAGCAGGTTCAGTCAGCGAATGATCGCAGTGAACGCGGAGACGTAAGCCAGAGGTCAGGAGAACGAGCTGGCCTTCTGAGATCTGCAGGCTCAAATGAAAATTTGATATCACGACATGGGAAACAAGAAGGTTATTTTGAAAAACAAGAACCGCTTAATCCGATGTCACCTATGTTTGTACCCAGAGCCCAAGGGCAGGAGTGGGCCGAAACTTCAGATGGTCACAATGGAGACCGCCATAGCGGTCAGTTAAACTGTTAGGGGCTGACGATGTAGAGGCCCGAGCGTTGACCTGTCCCACTAGTGAAATAAAAAGGGGGCCTACCAGCAATTTAGTGAGCCAGCATACAGAACATAAAAATTTTTTGAGCAAAATTTGGCACTAGATGTTATGGTGCGTACTGTGTTGCTAGAGGAAACCGATAGAGAGTTTTTGTTGAGTGAACCTGCAGGAGAAATTACATGTTTGCACGGAACTATGTGAACTTCGAACTGGGAAATCTATATGGAATTACAATCTAACAGCTCTAAAGTTATATCATGCTACTGAAACAACTACAGAGTAGCCGATTTTTTCAGCCATTAAGTGTGGAGATTATTATTGTGAATGGCCTAAGGTGCAATTAGTTAGCCGGTGTGTTATTTGTATTATGAAGTCCAGGAGGGCGCTGCGTCGTTTTGAGTTTCATTGATGTAAATGTGCCTAGCGAGAGAACTGCCGCGGCCACTACATGAGATTATTATAATGGAATTTTTTTATTGCTTGCCTGGACACAAGAGTTGCCTACGAGAGCTAACACATGAATGGATCTAGCCTAACAATGAAATAACCCTACATGTCGGTTGAAGCCCTGAAGAAGTTCGTAAAAAAAAACTACATACCCGCACTCAGTTAGCAAATAGAAGCCTAACTTTGCACATAGTCTCTAGCCATGCAAGCTGTTTGAAGCTGATTACGTACTTTTATCCAGTACCAGACTTACCTTTTGCCGATTGGAACACTTTTAGAAATTGTACACTATTATGTATTATGATTGAGTTTAGGGTGCTGTAGAGTCTTCTGATATACATATATCCTTTTGAGTAGTCGTGATATTCCAGGAAGTCTTCGTAAAATGTTTTGTTGTTCTGGTGTGATTGTAATAAGGCAAGAATTTGTTGCGTCTTTCTTCTCACATGTAACTTTGCTGTGTATTGCTGTTTGTGTTTTGAAATCTTCTATAATTGAATTTTGTTGTTTTTGGCTGACTATTTGGGTCTGTCTTAGACTTTAGTATTCTCTGTTGTCGGTGGCCCTTTATCCCCTAAGCTAGTTTGGTTACAGGCAAGGCTAACTAAAGGCTGAGTGATCCCAGACTTGAAACCCGCTATAGTGCCATTGCTGGACACTTGAATACTAGTGATTTGAGTGTGTGTTGGACGTCACCGCCAGTCAGTGGTGCTAAATCTCCGTAGGTAGAACTGGAAACGGGAGAATGGAAATACGTGTGAATTTCTTTTCAACGAGCAACGAATCAGCGAGACCGTAGCGCGAAAACCTGATAACATACTGAAGATGACTACTTACGAGCGTCGCTGTCTCCTCGAAAAAGTTGATGAGCAAGATTGGCAACTTTACCCCGGCACGCGCCTGCTGTAACACCCGAGAGACGGTTTTTTTACAAGATGGTAGGTTCCTTTTTTTTAATAGGTCGAAATCAGCTCCAGAATTGTTCTTTTATTGAGATACTAATGTATTCTTTTAAGTTTCTTCTTTTCTAGTGTCTTAAGTGTTTTTTTTTTTTTTTTTTTTTTTTTGAAGTGTTTCGTATGGTTTGGACTTTGAAGGACAGAGTGTGAGTGAAAGTTGATAGCATTTTTCGCTGTACTGAACTTAGAGAATTCGCACCAATAATTTAAGGTTTGAATTGTTTTGCCTCAATTTGAATTTTCGGCAAAAACAAAGGGGGCAGTATGTGACATATGGACTGGCAGAGATTCTTTTATTTGAGCCCTTTTATTGCCTGATTGGATTATTTAATATTTTGTTTGTTATTTTTTTAAATGTACATAATTTAGTTTAGTTATTTTAAAGTCTGAATTAGGGTTAATAGATTTAGATTCATGTTTTGTTTTCCCACCTAAGAGTCAGAGTTAACACTACTTCAGTTTATTGTCAATTTTATTTCTCTTAGTGTGGAGCTGATTATTGAAGGTTGTCTATGGAAAAAAAGAATGGGGAAGAAAATAATGAACGTATTTTGTTTTTGGCTGTTCTTTTTAAAAGTAATAAAAATTTAAGGATCTATAATTATTAATTTGTACGAGCTACGCAGCGAACTTCAGAGAACATCGCGAGATAAGTCTTGTCAGCTCTCCTGGTCTGAACCAAATAGCTTGTATACATTTTTTTTGTATCGTTGTTTTCTGTAGTGAGTTTAGCCTCCTATCAAAAGCTTATTCTCACCTGCGTAAGCCCTCGAATAGATCTCATGATTTTTTTAATTTCCCCGACTGAGCATAACCAGGTTTTCAAACAAGATTTTCATTACACTGGAGGTTTTTCTACCATACACAATTCATAATTTTGCAATTTCACTCACTATCTCTTTAATCTTTCTTTTTATTTACATTTCTTATGCCGCGACAGTAGACGTTTTGTCTATGAAGGTGGTGCAATATTCTGGGGGGTGTAGGGTTTTCACGCTGGCAGTTGAACATGGCAGACGGTCGCGGAGAAGCCCGTCAAAGTGGTTAACGTCAAAGTGTTACTTCGAATATTTGATTGTGCTATTTCAGATAATGACCTTATAGAATAGTATTTGCTCTTTAAGTGTTAATTAAACAGCAGTACTTCCAGCGGCAGGTGTACCGTAAGTATAGACCACCCAAAAGTACCTAACAACCTCTAAGGAATCAGAATTAATATTAAAATGGTTGAAAATCTGCGCAAAAAAGTTGTGGCAAATCACATGTTGTTAATATGTACTTGCTATTGAAGTAAATAAAACTACAAAAAATATTAACATGTACATATATAGTGTATCATTATGCTTGCCAAATAATTCCTCAAATATAATTAAAAAAAGGTGAAAATTTTTACTCTTCATGTGTTGTGTTCAAGTCAGCATAATGTCGAGTCACAATGTTACATTATAAAGTTTAAAACTTAACCAGAAAATTACAAAATGTGTTTTTCTGCACTCTGTTGTACTAATATTAAATACTGCTCGTATACTGTCGATAAGAAACTGGTACAAACCTAGGTATTGGTAACTATAGTTTCTGCTTACTTACACAAGGAATTTATTTTATTTTAGTTCTTCCAAGATAGTATACAATTTCTGGTAACACAGTTTACTGATTCCCTTTCACAGTTCCATAGCGGCACCAACAAATTTTTAATAGTGAATCACACTTAGCACTTTTAACTGTCACTCTTTGACACTGAAAATATGTACTACGAAATTAAGAGACAAACTGTACAGCACTGAAAATGAAGCTTTAAGGGCGCGGTTCACCTCAGTTTTTAACGTCTTTTTATATTTTTATATTAGTATCAGATATTTTTTTTCTTATTTTAGACATAAATTGTGACTAAATCTTCCTCTTATGAAATTGTTGTATTTCTCTAGTATTCGCGTAACGAGTCGTAAACGTCACAATTTGCACTTTACGGTTTTATGTACGCCACTAAAACCAATTGACATACCAAACCAAAAAATTCACAGTATATAACAATGTTGTAGTCTATGATTTGACATATATAAAAACAAAAATAAATTAATTTTTGTATTTTTAAAAACATTTTTAAATTTTCATTTCAAAATTCAGCATTTTTTATTAAATACAAAAATATTTAATTTTTTGTTTTTATATGTGTCATTTCATAGCCTACAACATTGTTATACAATCTGAATTTTTTCGGTTTGGTAAGTCAGTTGGTTTTAGTGGCGTATATAAAACCGTAAAGTGCAAATTTTGACGTTTACGACTCATTACGCGAAAACTATGAGAGACACAACAATTTTCGAAAAGGAAGAATGAGTCACAATTTATGTCTAAAATAAGAAAAAAATATCTGGTACAAATATAAAAATATAAAAATACGTTGAAAACGTAGGTGAACCGTGCATTTACGAATATTTTCTCTGTTATACAGGGTGGGCACAAAGTCCCGTTACCCCCTTCAGACACGATAAATGGTGAACCTGTTGGATTAATACACAGTACCACCAATACATACACTATAGTTATGTCTTTAACTGTCTTACACTCTGTTCTGATGTCTGTTTCAGATAAAATATAGCAGATACCAGTGAGTACAGCACTGAAGAACGTATAATTGCAAGTGTCTGGGTTCATGAAAGGCCAAGAACTGGACAATCATTACAACAAGTTCGTAATAACTTCCAGTTGCGATTTGGACATGAGCCACCTCCAAAACAAACACTACTGCGGTGGGAGAAAAAACTCTTTGCTACCGGTAGTGTTAAGGATAAAAGCAGAAGTGGTCGGCCATCAACACGAGAAGAACAGTGCAGAGATGTTGCAGCATCTGTGGAAAGGTCACCAACGAAATCAACACGGAAAAGGTCTGCGGAACTGGGTGTGCCCCGGTCCACTTTACGTAAGCATATGAAAGAGGACTTAAAGTTACGCCCGTATCGTCCAACGTGTGTGCAGGAATTGTCAGATGATGATTTACGCCGACGTAAAGATGCATGTGATGCACTGCTGCAGGTGTTTGACACAATACCGAAGCGTGGCAAAGTGATCTTTAGCGACGAATGTGCCATATACCGGAGTTCCCGTTCACGGAACGTGGTCTTTTGGTCAAAAGAAAACCCATATTTTTATGAAGAGGTGGACATGGTTCGTACTCCCTTGGTACAATGAAAAATAAGGACTTCTAAGTACTTTCTAAAATATTTTTAAGGACTTTTTTAAGGCTGAAAAACTTTTGCTGCTGTATTTCCGTTAAAATTAGTATCGCAGGCGTTCCTGTAACGTTTATAATACAATCATAGCCCTATTTTTGTTCCTGCTCACAAAACTTTCTAACTTAATTGACACACACAACCTACAATTTTGTTATGAAATAGGCCAGGCAAAAAAAAAAACCAACTGAATATTTTATAACGTTGGTAGAACTGAGCCAAACAGTTTTTTGCTATTTCTGACTTCACAAAAAACGTGTATCTAATCGTGGACGTCTAAAAGACAAAGACGTAGAATTTTATAAGTTTCCGGAAAAATCGTAAAAAGGCATACAGTTTCCCTACAAAAAGTTGCAAAATTAAGGATTTTAAGGCCCATCTGATAAATAAGGACTTTTAAGGGCCCTTAAAATCAAAGCTAACAATTAAGGACTTTTTAAGGACTTCTAAGGACCGTACGAACCCTGGTGGAGAATAACCCTCCCCACGTCATGATATGGGCTGCTTTGGATAGCAAACAGATTTACGGTCCATATTTTTTCGATGGAACCGTCAACCAACATCACATGTTACGAACCTGGTTTATACCCCTGTTGAATGACAAAGGTATCAGAGAAGATCGCTGGTTTCAACAAGATGGTGCGCCTCCCCATTATGCCATTTCAGCGCGTGAATATCTTAATGAGATGTTTCAAGAACGCTGGATCGGCCGTGGTTCAGCTGCATTACCGGCACCACTTGTCTGGCCACCCCGTAGCCCCGATCTCACAACATGTGACAATTCACTCTGGGGGTTCATCAAAGACATCGTTGCTGAGCAGTGGTATGCAAATGTTGTTGATTTGAAGGCGGCCATGAGGCAGGCATTTCAAAGGGTCACTCCAGCGATGCTGCGAAAAATGTCGCACAGAACGTGTCGCCGAATTATTTTGTGTTCTGAGAATGACTGGATGCAAACAGAAATTGCGGACAGTTAAAGACATAACTATAGTGTATGTATTGGTGGTACTGTGTATTGGTCGAACAGGTTCACCATTTAACATGTTAAAGGGGGGGGGGGGGTAACGGGACTTTGCACCCACTCTGTACAATATTAAAAACTTAAATTTGTAATTTTCAAACAGTTATAAACATCCATACAGTTTGATGATGGTGTAAGAACCTCTATGTAACAAATAGAGAGATAATATTTCTCAGTTTTAAATTTTGTTACATTCCTATATTTTACAATCACTAAATATGTATCAGTTGATACAATATAAATGAATTGAATTATAGCACAATAAAAAAAATAAAAAAACATGTTTACAAAACACTTCCTACCTACACATAAATATGTGTTCACATATTAGCACGAAAACAGTAATTTTAGCTTCAAACTTTCCAATGAATTGTGTTTGCACTAAGTTATGGCAATATTTAGCCAGGCAACAACTGACTATCTTTTGGGTCTGTCCAGCTAAGTTCAGGCTACGTTCATGAGATCTGTAAATAATACGATACCCTGAAGTAAAATATGCGGGATAAAGACTGCAAATTAAGTACGTTAGTTCACAAAACTACAGTATTATTAGCTTTCTCAACATACCATATGTATGATACCAAAAATTGTTTCAATTTCAGTCCAAAAATTGTGCAATTTCAATAAGGATTTCTTGAATAAGCGGATGGATAAAAAGTTTAAAGGCTTGCAATTTGTACAATAATTTACATAACTCATAAAACTGTAGGCTACAAACTGCAAAAATTCAAACAAAATACAGGAAAAAAATGTCACTGAAGTTAGCTTATGATGTTGAAACATTTGCATAGCAATAAAATCACAAACTGAAGATAAATACTCTCAATTTCAAGAATACAATTAACTAAAAACAAAAACTTATCTTGGAACATGTAATAATTTATTTTAAATTAAAAATTACAAAAAAAATTTATTTATTTTAATGATTTTCATCAACAAACCAGGCTGTACCACTTAATCTAATTTACAATAAGAATATCAGTTAACCACACTAAAATATGAGCATACTTACCTCCATGAAATACGCAAGCAAGTTGAGGTGGAGTGTTGGCAGCAAGAGGCAAATCTGAAGTACGATGTCAAGCATCTTATTCTCCAGCAGTAAACACCTGTCATCATATCAGAACATCACACCAATAATTCATAGGCAATTTACAAACAGCACTCTACAGTAAAACCACTTTATTACGACCCACCCTGCTCTGTTACACACAACCTATCACTGTTCCTGAGAATACGGTCCTAATAGAGAGGCAGTTGTAGGGCCAAGCCGTGATAATGATGGACATGAACACCAAATTTAAAATTATTTCAATGGCACTGAATTTTGTGTTTTTAGTGAATCAAACACTGTGAACATTCTTGCAGCAGTATGCCTTAAATATATAACTTCATACTAGCTTTGCAGAGTAAAGACAAAGTCAGAAAACTGGATTTTTAAACTTTACAGAAGGAAAATAGTTTAATTTTATTTTTATTACACTAAAACAAATTAGTGGTATTTGAATGACATTAACAGGGCTTTAACAATTACATTTACTTTTTAGAACAAAAAAACGTATTCACAAAATTTTATGCAGAAGATAAAACTCCCCAAAATTATAAAAAAATTCCTTCCGTTAACGTTCTGCAAGGTATTTATTTATGCGAGGTAGAAAATAGTGGTTCTATTGAATTAAGTAAAATAGTTCTATTTTACACTACAATCATAAACTTATTCATGTACGTATAACATTTAAAATAAATTTTTTCTTATTTTAGAAAATCTGTTACGGAAGGAAAAGTTCTGTTGCGGAAGGAAGTTTCCTGTTACACAAGGAAAATGTTTGTTATGGAAAGACTATTTTCTTTTGTGGAAAAAAATTTAAAGCAACGTACATGTTTAGTTGGCAGTACCTGAAATGTACAGGGATGTAGCCACGTGGGGAGGCATGGGTCGGTAAAACCCTCACTCGGAAATTGCCGACCCACACTAATTTTATCTAAAGGCCATAAATTCCAGTATACATGGTGAGTAATGTTATCTCCTTGTTGCACTAATAAGTTTTTGCCACCTGGCCAGAGTCAGACGAGTAAAGGTGGAAGGGGGAAGTTTGAAGACAAGCCTTTGTGCTGGGCTATGTTCAGTACTGTCAGTGCTGATGCCCTTTTAACGATGGCGTGCCCAAATATTGTGTGTATGGCAAGAGTGCAGTTAATGCAAAAACGGCGCCGTGAACGAGTCCAAACTAAGTCACTGATGCTGTTCTTACCCATTACCCAGCTGTGTTTATTTTCCAAAGCTGGCCTGGCTGATATGTAGTGCTGATAACGCTTCTCCCTCTTTTTTTGTCTTGCTTTCACTTCGCTTGCAGTCACACACACATACACAAACTGCCACGGGTAGATGCGGGGAATGAAAAATCCTGTAGTGCAAATGGTAATAGAGATTATCTTTAGCGGCGTAAGTATAAGCGTGAAAGTGAGCTGATAATGGCTAGGGGAAGGGTACAGTTTCAGTTTGGATGCCTGCAAGATATTTTTCTGCCAAGGGGGTGGGGGAGGATATTGATTGACATTTCCCGGGAAACGCGTCGCAAGTTGTTTCCCACGCTGATGTTTGGGAAGGTATGTAGAGGAGGGGAGTGAGCTGCCGGCCGTGAGACAAGCATGTAATTCTAGCTGTCACGGTCTTTATCTACAAAAAGTAAGATTAAGATTTCTCTTTATTATAAAGAAATGGGGAGTAGATAAACTGTGTAACGGTCAAACCAGCCTTGTCGGGTGGGGGGGGGGGGGGGG
>PNEQ01129394.1:0-16712 GCA_003012365.1 Medauroidea extradentata
GTGAAATTTTTCACTGATGTCGTTGTTAATATATCTCTACATTTGTGTATTTTTACCAAATACTTGTAGGCCACTTTATGTTCATAAATACATTGGTGTAAAATTACACATACTGTAGTGTTTCCTACATATTACACCTACAAAGTGTAAAAATACCTGACCTATGTTTGTGTAAATTTACCTTTTTTTTTACAGTGTAGGAAGAAGGTGATTCTAGGCCAGAAAGATTCTTCGGTATAATTTCTTTGGGTCCACCATTGTGAGTGACTAGTAACCTTTCTGTATACAGAGAACTTGTGTAGATGTATTTTTTATCCTTTATGTAAATAGTAGTTATTTCTTCTGTTTGCCATTTATTGTGATAAATCTTTATAGACATAGATTTTTTTGTATATACAGTTGTAAATAAAACTAGGTTAGCTTTATTTTCTTTATTTTATCAAAGACCTCCATCCCAAAACGTACCTAGCCCGCAAGCTTGTAACACTATATTATTCTAGATAATGGAATGAAAATTGTTTCTTACAACTTAAATTATGTGGGTCACACTCTATGTATATTTTTCGTTAAAACAATATTCTTCATTTGGTATGATGTTAATAACTATTTGTATTTAGAGGCCTGAAAAATTCGCGTTCACTTGTGGGCACAAGTAAATAATTAAAACAATTCTCAGATAATGTAACTGTCCCAATTAGGTTTTGACGTATTTGACATCTTCTGTAGGGCGCTAAACCAATAGTAATAAAATAACTAAATTCAGACGCAATCATGCAATATCACTTTGCCAGCGAGCAGCCATTGGAGATATGTCAGTTTGAATATACAGTTTTTCTTAAGGACTAGCATACAGGTCAGTGAATCCACAATTTTTTTCCGGTTTCTCTTTATATTGTGTTTGTATAGGCCATTCATGATAAAGTGAGCACTGCGTGAAGTTTTCTTTCAGCTGTTCTGCAGCCATTTTTACTACTTTTAATATGAAAACTTTCACGTAAGTAAAGACCAGTATAAGCATTTCAAATTTCAACACACTCAAAAGTATATTTATGTTGGCCAATAAAACATATTTTTTATTAGTCACAAGTTTGGCTGTGTGCTAAACTTAAAGTGAACAGACTATAAGTAAAAGCTTGTGCGACCGCTTGGCTAACTTGTTAGATCTCCTGGTTGGGGGGGCTGGGGTCCAGGGTTCAACTCCCGGTCTGGGAGGGAATTTACAGTTTCCTTCCTGTGTTCAGGACTAAGTGTAGTCTTTGTTTGCTTATCCTCATTCTGCGAAAACTGTGCTCAAACACCGCAGTTTCATACTCGCCAAACTGCTCCTCAGGTGTTCCCCCTGAAGTTTAAGTCAGCCTCTGGTCTGGAAACCCATCATCAAACATTGTCTTACGAAATAAGAGAAACTACGGTCTGTGTCGTTCGGAATAAAGCGAGCACTAAAAAATTTACCTTTGAAAAATATTATTAGCTGTTACTGCGTACAATTTAACATTAACTACAGTTACCTCACTGCTGGCATGGCTGGCAGCAAAATTACGCAATATATTCCCGTGAGTTTTCCGATTTAAATAGAACAATACTGAAACAATATCAACCGAAATCGCAATACATTTGTATTATATAATTAATAAACTTATTTTTCATATATATATATATATATATGGTCCTACTGACTTCACAATATATCTTACACGCGCAAATTTAAAGTGCTGTGTCCATAGGGGTTAGACATTTCACATATTTTGCCGTTACGCGCGGAAAGATACGAATTGGCTGAAAATATAAATTTGGCAGGGTTTTCTGGAGTGCTTACTTTATCCCTAACCGCCTTTAGAAACGCCATACCAAGCCAAGGCTCTACAATTGGCAACATTTTCTCGGACATCGCCTCGACCGTTGTATGCAACGCACGTGTGAGCGGAGCTCGGCTCTCGAAGTGACACGAGTCGCTAGGACGTTCTACGCTTCAAGCCTGAGCTAAAGATCTGGAAGGTCAGAGGTCAAAGGTTGCTACCCAGCCGTGACGAGACCAACCCCGGAGCCATACAGATAAGTGACTTGGTCCAAGGTGCATGTCCACGCTACGATTCCATGAGGCTGCTATCGTGAATATAACTGAACCTAAGTTCTGAGTGTTGCAAAATTTGTGTAACTAATTTATCATAAAAAGGACTTTTGTAATGACATATCAAAACAAACTATACACATTTTGATAATATTATAAAATGTACTTATATTGTTATTTTATTTTATATATCTGCGTTTGTGAAATCAAAGTATTCGACGCAAATGTTACAGTAATGCACTATTTTTGAAGCTGTTGCGCTTTTTTTTATTATAGAACCCTTTTTTATGGCCTGGTTCATTTGGCAGTATTGTTTTAGTGTCACTAAAGCCCACAGCAAACGGAACGATATTTCCTACTAGTTTTCTTACATATTTGTCAAAGAGCTTCGAAATGAGCTGATAAAATGGGAGTGCTGCTGGCCTCGGTGGTGATACACAGCGCACAGTACTGGTTTACATGCGTGAACGCATCAAATATTAGTTAATGCCGTACAGCATACAGACACGTTTTATACATGTTAGACCCCAGGTTTATGCGTATACTGTTTACGTTTATCATTCGTTGCCCGCCATAGTGTAAGATAACAGGATGAAACTGCAAACAACGAGTCACATGATAGTATATTTCCTTCTCATTGGCTGAGATTAAAAACCAGTTAGTAAACACGTAGCGCAAATAGCACCATTTCTATTAGGAAAAACCCACAGACAAGCTAGTACAACTGCAAGAAAGCAGTGATATTTCCAGCAGACGAGCCCGCACAGCTCCAAGTGAGAATTCCCATATGCGATATCGTAGGAAATATCGTTCCGTATGCGGTGGGCTTTGTTCAACAGTTTCTCATCAAGTACGAAAATCAGTTTAAATGTTGGATAACCGTTAAGAAGGAATACCAGCATCTCTTTATGTATTTAGCTCTATCTTGTTCCGCTATATTGTTGAATGCGACCAATTTCTTAGAGCAACCGCAGTACTTGTGTTGTAAACATATAACAGTTGTAGTTTATGTGTGGCTTACACAAGAATCAAAACCTATTTTACAAATAGCCATTCACGTTTTGCAAAGTAATTAATTGCTATCGACTGAATATATTGCCCTCTGGCACTTTTTTTACGTAGACCAGACTCAAAAGTTGTCTTTTCATATTATATACTGTTATTTTTTGATTTTCCACACAATTGGAGGATGCCAACCCACATTTCTTAAAGACGAGGGTACAATGTAAACTAGAATATTTTCAGAGGTGTAACATGTCGGTTATGAAGAACTCAGTTCAAACGTTAGTTATTTACTTGTTTGTAATTTCTGGTTTTTTAAGACTCTCCGATGTTCCATTTATGATAGCCCAAGTTCTCCCGGAGATAGTTCTAACTACATTATCGTCTTAATTTTAAAATTTCTTGCAGTAATTTGTGACGTACTTTTAATATACAAGCCTATTTTACAAGTTACGTATTATGCTAAAACATATAAAAGACTGCCGTTTTTTTAAATATGATTATAGGGTGAACGAATAACGGAAAAGTCACTATACCTTACATGAGTACAACGTTTGATGGAATTTTGATAGACATTTTCTCAGATATACAATTACTACGTTTCCATGTCGTTTTTAAATCGATTTAAAACACTTACCGTTTTGAAAACGCTCATGGAGACGGGATTCAAATCGTTTTGAGTCTCAAGGTTGTTACACCAAAAATTAAGATCGTATCGGATTGAGTCGGGCGTGAAATGTCATGGAAACGCTGATCGTACTGAAAACGAATCAAAAGTAAATAAACACACGTTCGGCAGTTGTTACGGCCTTCAGATTTTCTGTTAACAGGTGCAAATGAAATAGACTGAATAAAAATTATCATACAATTATGAATTACAATAATATTCTTGTATCCATTTCGTTTTCTTTAACAATTTTATTACGTGTGTAGCCAAAAGAAAAATAAACAGATAGTTGTGTAGATTTATTTATTTCATGTCAGCCCACGCAAATTTCAATTGTACAACATTATCACAGACAATCTTTGGCAGCGAACTGATAACGATTTCAATCGGATCCAAAGTTTGCATGGTATCGTACTCAGTCAAGATTCAATACTCGGTTATTTTTAAAAACGATATGGAAACGTAATATATGTTATGCTAATAATAAAAAAGACCGCCGCTCTGAAAATTTAAACAACGAATAAACGAAATACACAAAAAATCATGTCACCTAACAAAGAAGTAATTGTGAATCAAGATTTAAATAAGTCGGAATAATATTGCTTTAGATGTGCCATACTATGCTAAAAATATAACAATTGACACCATTATGAAAATATGAACACAAGACAAGTTCTCAAAACTAAATTAGCATTGTACGTAGTATATGTGTATCAATTTTGGTAAAATTCGGAGTAATAGTACCTTATACACCACACACTATGCTAAAAATACGTACATGACGGCAAATTTGAAAACATGAACATTATGAGAATTAAATGGAAAAAAGTCAAGTCAGCTTAGTACGTGGTATATGTGTATCAAGTTTGATTAAGTTCGTAGAAATATAAATGACAAATTATTTTAAAAATACAAAAATTGCCGTCAAGTATGAACATAACATGAATTAAATATACGAAGGCCAAGTCTCCACACAAGGTTCTTTATGTGTAGAGAGTTTGCTGAAGCTCTTAAAATATAGTTCCTTAGATATCTCGTGTAATCGAAACATTTAAAAATGTCCGCCATTTCATAAATATGAGATTGGCACAAACTAAATACACCAACTTCATGGCAGATTATTAGTACCAAATGTGGACCAAGTTAGCGAAATTCGGTCCAATAGGTACAAATACAGACAGGAAGGTGATCGCATAAGTCGATTTTTTACCCTTCGAAAATTAGGCTAAACATTTTTTTCAAATTCGTTTTTAAGTAGTCATACAGCTACAACATTCACGTTAAGGAATCATATAATCACTCATTCCAATTCATTTTTATGAAATAGCACTCCTTATTCCTGACATTTTCCGAATAGGAAGGGACGCGGAATTTGCACGCCTTACACAGCTCAACTGTATAGATCTATAGGTTAGTAAACTGGGGCCAGTTTTTATTATGAAGGCGACGGTAGACATCTATAGAAATTAAATAAATGTTAACACAAACTCGCGCACGTATTTCTGACAAGGCACAATAAAGTTGCCTACCAGTCAAACGACAGCCCTCTAACAACAGTAAGTTTGTAAATTACTACAAACTAGTCTTAAGGTGGCCATACAATTTCGGCGTGAAGCTGGGACTGTCAGCCCAAGCATGTCAATCAGTGTAAAAAATTCTCTGCGCACGATCCATGCCAAATCTGATGGCTTGTCGTGCCAAGTTCAGCTCAGTATGGTTGCAGTTAGTAATGTGATTTGTTGCGAGGCAGTCATGGAAAAGTTACTGTAGCTGTAATTTGTTGTTAGACGACGAGAGGTACAAAAGGAAACGGCGGCGTGTATGGACAAACAAATGGTTACAAGACGGAAGCATACAATCTAACGTCAAGCTTGTAAGTGAACTTAGAATAAACTCAAAGGAAGACTTGTAATAATTCGCCGATGAGCTCATTGTGTTTCGAAAAGCTTTTATCGGGGATTTTCCCATTAATTTGTAAACAGGATACTGCAATGAGAAAGGAAATTCCTGCAAAAGAAAGACTGATAGCAACGCCAAGGTTTCTCGAAACCGGAAGATCGTTTGAAGACCTTAAATTCTAGACTGCTATTTCAACGGAAGCCTTCCGAATAATCATCTCCGAGGCGTGTAATTGTTTGTTTGAAGTGCTTAGGGAGGAATACATGAAGGTAATAAATTAAATTTCATTATAAGTATCATTTATTTATAGGATACAATTTGGGTGTGTTAAGTAATCGTTATCCAACCTAGGTTAACAGTAGCTGTACAGAGAATTACTTTTGCAACAGGGGTTACGATATAGTTGTTTTGCAGTACTGTAAAACAATCTGAAAACAAACGTACCTCTTAATCACAAAACATACAATTTTTGTGGCTTAGTAGCTCCCCGAGGAATTTGTAGGATTAGGCCTACACAGGGAAGGATCACAAACATTTTGGCTGTAGGTCAGCAATGTAATAATCAGCAACGTAATTGTGAATAGTGGGAGTGTAGATATGTGAAAACTCAGTAATTACGTTTAACGTACCAAGAAACATAGACTCGTTAGTTATTTTCTCTGCAGACAGTCGTTGGTCGGCGCTCATCCTACGTATTTTAGCAGCAACATTCTCGAAGTACGAGTCTAAGCCATTTATTGGAACAACCTCTTCAACTTTCTCCAGCAACAACTGTTTCGCACTTTTCTTGTTTGTACAGTCAATCCTTTTTTGATTTAGCAGATGAAGCCAGAGGTTGAGTAAAGCTGGGAGAATTCTGAAAAACAGTGAATAGTAATATAATAACCCTTATGGGACATTAAATCTATGTTTTAGTTTTAGTATGTGTCCTGAAAACATTTATGTATAGTAAAAGTAAGGCATCCTAAATAAATAATATACATAAGCATTATTTGTAAATATTTCAAGAGCAGTGTATACTTTTTATAAACAAGGAGATTATTTTTTCGTGAATAACAACGTAATACTTTTTATGCCTTTTGTGTTTCAGTATCCAAGCACAGAAAAGGAATTGGAAGAGATTTCGTCGGATTTCTACAACAGGTGGAATTATCCAAACTGTGAAGGAGCACTATATGGACGTCACATTGATATATGTAAGTCGACGAACAGTGGATCTTACTTTTACAATTACAAAGGGTACTTCAGTACTATGTTACTAACTTTAACTAATGCAAATTATGAATTCGTAATGATTGACGTTGGAACAAATGGACGTGTATCTGATGGCGGAGTGTTGGAGAATACATTATTTTATGGCAAGCTTATAAACAACAAACTCAACCTCCCTGACAACATAAACAATGTCGGTGGTTTGAATTTTTCTTTTTACAGGCGATGAGGCGTTCAGTCTGGGCGAACACTTATGAAACTTTTTGCTGTGCGTGAACTTACTCCTGAATGAATGGTATGTAACTACCGTATAACACGAGGACGATGTGTAGTCGAAAATTAATTCGATATAATGCCAAATGTTTTCCGTGTATTGCACACTACATTGTTTAACCCTAGATAATGCTGTGTCAGTGGTTAAGGCTTGATGTATATTGCACAATTTTCATAGAAGGAACAACCGTGTTCCCTAATCGCCTTCTTTTCTCATCGATGGAGATGGCACAATAAGTGCAGGCTCTTTGTGAAATTATTTACCAACAAGTACATTTGGTGAATTAATAATAGGCCAATCACGAAACACCACTAACAGAGCCAAGTAGGCAAGGCAAGATTATGTATTATATTTTAACGGCAACGGGAAGGTAGCATGGCAAGACAGGATGGTTGCTGCTAGATATGGCCACGGTAACTAAATATAAAGTGCTAGAACTGAAATTTAAAAGTTTAAGGTAGCGTTATATGATATTACAAATGAATTTGTTTACAATGAACAAAGCATTGCTGGTATTATGCACTGTCACATAGGATTACAGAACACTGTTTACCTGAGTTGTTATTGTTTCTTCCGCAAGTGGTGGCTCTACATTGTCTGCATTCTCGGTTTCTTCTTACATAGGTTCTGATTCCTCTTCTTTAACATTATCTTCACGAATGTTTGTAAACGATTTCCGTGCTTCTTCTTGATCGGACGTAAATTTGAGCAAGTCGAAGTACCGTAATTTCGGCACGTAGCCTATATGCCTTCTGTTGATGCCCCAGACCTGAAAAATAACAGCAGAATAGTTGCCTAATTATCACTAAATCGATAAAAATATACTTTGTTACAATATTACGTGCCCGGTTTGCAAGCTCTAGTAGCATTACTTTCAGCAATTTAGAACCTAATATATTTGTATATTTACTACTGAAATAATCTGTTATCAGTAAACAGTTTAGTTACTATTACACTTAACCTACCCTTTTGATACCATGACTTTATTCAACTTCTTCCTGAATCATTCTCTAATGGTGTTTATTTTAGATTTCACTGCTTCTACAGTTGCCTCTCCATAAACTGTTCTGGCAAGCACGACCAATTTTTGTACGCTTCATACTTTTTATAGGTGTTGCTTTATTCAGGAATTTTTACTTCCTATAGAACAGGTAACGACTGATACAGGTTAGTGGAGTCAGTCATGAATTTCACTGAGTTCAATCGTTGTACAGACGTCATTGTTGACAACGCACAAATGCCTCAAGAATAGACTACTTCGGATGGCACGCTCACCTTTCCACTCTCACATCGGCCCATCACTGCAAATGCGCACATCAGTCTTGGAATAAACAAGCCAACACACCGTCAGTTCTGTCACAGTTCTAACGTGCCATAATACTGGCAATTCCAACAGGTTTGAATTTTCATTCACGGCGTGCCGCTCCAAACAACGGTATGTCACGCCAACAAATGTGGCGTGAATCGGCCCACACACGGTTGGTTTTGGAATGAACAGTCAGAATCACAATCCCGGCTTCACGCCGAAACCGATCTTGTATGGCCACATTTATGATGGTAACTACAGGCAGGTCTGCGTTTAAATAAGTCGAAATGCAAGATGCTACGCGCCTTTATCGGCAGAGATTTGGAAACTTTCCTTTCGCCAAATGTCAACTCACTAGGCACGGATTTATAACTACGTCTAATGTTTTTAAGAGCAGTGCCATAACAATGTGCTATTTATTCATAAAATTATTATGTACTGTATCTGAAAATAAATGTACAGCAAATATTTTGAAGAGAAACGTAGATTAAAAAAAAAATTATAAATGTTGACGTAGTTATGCAAAAATGAACCAGCCCACACAGTAATTTATTTTCAGATAATCGTATCAAGTATAAGGAGAAGGTCAAAAATATGGACTAGAAAAGAACAATCATTAAATCATAATACTCAAAGAAAAATAAGAGCTCACGAACAGGGCTTTATACAATGTTTTAATATACACAGTAGTCTTTGACATGATTGAATCTCTCACTTCGAGTGAACTGTGGATGGTTCCTTTTCGCCTAACTGCTTCTAATTCAACATTGAGAAAATATTTAAGTCACGATACGTTTATCAGTATTTTTATGAGATACCCAAATAAACGGATATTAAGAAGCTGCTTTGAATCAAGTTAGACCTACACAGTTGTGTACTGAAGCATATTCATACCAATTTCATACCAGAATCAACAAATGGTTTGGATTTATAAGTAGAGAAATCATATTAACATAAATGCAAACATTCACACCACCATATAGCCCTAATTCTTCGCAACACCTAAGTCAACTACCACTGAATTAAAACTGAAGTAATAATTCAGAAGGCTATTAAAACTCATATGACTTGCTTGAATAAAGTAATAGGTTTAAATAGTGTTTACGTATTTATGATATGATTCATTTTCATAATTTCATAAACTCGACACACATTAAGTATTTATTAAGTGACTTTAATTTTCTATGTTTCTGTTCATGTCGTGTTAAAATTTTCACAGTGGAGGCGGCGTCGATTTGAACTTTTTTTTTTAACACTCGTGATATTTGAATAACATTTTTTTATTTAGAAATTGAAAAAATTTTTTGAATTTCGTGAAAATGCGCGTGCATGTAATTAAGTTGATTTATATTTGTTTTTTGGTTCATAACGTAAATTAAGAAATAAGGGATTTTTCTGTTACATGAAAATCTAGCGAACAGTTACCCAAATATGTATCAAATTCGGTACCCAATTAGTAATGTGATAACGTAACTTCAATGATATTTTATGCTACCTTTATTAATAACAACATCTAATTTCGATAATTTAACGTCATGAATACACTGTTTTTTGTTTAAGTATTTATAGAACCGTTGAACCGCTTGTTACAAAACTTAATTGTACTTTTTTTTATTATCAAACTTTGATTTAACTAGTCTTAGTTATTATATATCCATCGTTTTATAAGATAGAATGATATGAATAATACATAAATATACTAATATTACGAATTTGACATTACTTATTTAACCTTCTTGATTTAGTGTGCACACACATTGAGGAAAACGTTTACTATTTATACTAGTACGTTTTCATCAATTTCGTATTAGAAATTTTTTGCAGTCACTAGAGACTTATTTTCTATTCTGTATGGACAACCTTTAAGGTTTTTATCAATTTGAAAATATCACTACTGTGTTTAGCAATAAATTTTAGCATGACGACAATATCACGTGACGAGACTAGGTATGATAAACATAACTGCTGGAATATTCTGCCCTATTATATTTCATTTTTAAGGCCTAGAGTTTTCGAACAAAGTGACTACAGTTGCTACCATTAGTATTTTTCTGGAGGCATAATGTGAGGTTTGCCAATACATTTAAGTGCATACTTTCCACTAGCATAAGTCGAAACTACAATGCAGTGAAGCATGGACGCTCTAACTGGCTAACTACCACGTAGTGAAGGCAATTCGCAATGGAATGAGCGTACAGTATTTTATAGCATTGATATGTTCATATTTTTATTAAATTGTGCTTGCTTTTTTAAAATAATTATACCAAAGTAAGTTTATGACGGATAGCAGTAAAATATAAGAACTCCGTTTATTGGTGGATGGTAAAAACCTGCTGAGTCGACAGTGAGAAAGAAATTATGATTATTATCACTGCCCAGAACTTTCTCGTAGCTATGTTGTGTTCCAAATAGCAATCTGTACGTTAGGCAGTAATCTCTTCTTTGGATATATCAACTGTATCATTTAGCAGCATGAATGGGTACGAAAAGTTAAAAAAATATAAGTTTCATCACTTAATGTTTTGTGATGCGTAGTAAGTTTACTTAAACCGTCGATGTTTATTTAAATAAGTTGCTATAAAGTATTCAATACCGCTTAGTTAGTTTCGTTTCATAGTAGTTAAATATGATTGAATTTCAATTAGAACAAATATTGAATTACATTTTGCGTCCCCGCCGAACGGTTTTTACTATGGGACACTATGCGGTGACCATATAATTTTATTGATGGAAAGTCCACAACTAAGTTCAGTGCAGGTCCCAATCTAAGTTTCACATACATCCGGTTAGTACATTTTGAAGTACGGCAGTCTGAAAAGGCCATTTTTAGCCATGTTGGAGGGCATAGAATCAATGTTTTTAGTGAGCTGGCGTCTTAACAATGACGTTCCGTCCTTGTTTTTAAGTTTGTTTTCTTTTCGTTCGTTGGTACAACGGGTACACGTGGAATATTTTTACTTAAGGATTTTTATGGTGCAAAATGGTACTAACGAAACAGTTTCAATATGGTGATATTTGGATATCAAGGCGCAAATTTTGCTAACAAAGAGGATTCCATTAGGAAAAACTTGGATTTTCAAGGTAAAAAGGGGTTCTAACTAAATCGTCTATGAGGAAAATTTTGGTATTTCCTTGGTGTAAAATGGTGTAATTAAAGCAGTTTACATATAGTAAGGGAGGGTCCCACCTTGTCTACGTCTCTGGGGATGAGTAAGGGGCGCGGTCCCGTCTTATCTCCTGCACGCGGCCGAACTCTGTCACATTACAGTACGTAAGGTATGGCAACACAAGGTTTCGTATAACATTATGCAATGACAGAAATACAAATGCTGTGTACGGCCTTATGTGAAAATACGATCAAATGAAACACGGTTGCCACTTACACGTCAATGACGTAGCCAATAAACAACTTCGTCAATTTTATAAATTGAAAATAGTAGTTATTAGCACACATGTGTATGACTAGCCACGGTAAAGAGTAAAGTTTCGAAAATAGTCTCTGTCGATGATGATGACCAATATCATCTATTTTGTCGTGGACACAGAAGTTATGTTATGAGTAACGTAAAATTTGTGCACTCTAGTTTTTATTTACATTGTTGTGTTTATTTTAAGAAATGGCACAATTATGGAAAGGAAAAAAAAAGCTTCAAAAGTTCTCACGTTGCTGCACTCAGAAAACAAAATTCTATCCAGAAACGCTGCTTTGCAGTCCTTCGAAAATTTTAAATTATATTTTTAATATTACGATAGTGAAATTTGTGTTATTTGTGAGAAGTTGATTGGTCTTTCAAACAAAAAAACCTGAGACTGCCTAAGCGGATTTGCCTCTTCTAGGACGGATTCGCGTTAAAAGGGGAATCAAACTAGAGGTGCTTGTTGGAAACATGGCGAACAGTTATTCGCCAGTAATTAGTTGTAGCATGTTTCGTTACGAGGACTGAATAGTGAAAACTCTTTAGTAACCTGTAGCCTATTAGGCACACGGCCGTAGTCAAGAGCACTTGCACAGCCAATAAGCGCGTGAGTCTATTTACTCTGTATGTCACTATAGCCGTTTCGAACTTCTTACAGGAAACATTTTCAACTGATATCGTAAACGTTTCGCAGGGAAGTCGTAAAAATTGTTAATTTGAGTGGATGATAAATGTTTACCACAAAAAACTCTATAATTTCAATGGCAATAGTTAACTTCACAAACGTACATTTGAAAGTCTTAGGAATATTTACTAACTTTTACGTATATTTTTTAATGTTTGGTTATGTTTTCTAATTAACGATGTGCAATTTTATGTTAGTTTGGTAAAGGTACTTGAGGTAAGAGGACTTTTGTTTAGTTTTTGTAGATTAGTTTGGTTAGTTTATGTTATTGTATGTTATGTTAGTTAACGTTAGATTAATTAAGATACTTTCTTTTAAGTTGTATAGGTTACTTTTTAGGGGGTTTATTAACGTCCCCCGGTTTTATGCACATCAGGTTTAATTATGGACGACTTACAAACTAACTTAACCTAAGAAAACAACACAAACATCCATACCCGTGCTGGGATGCGAACCCAGGACCTCTCACACCGTAGGCCGGCACGCTGCTAACCATATTACGGGGGTCGGCTGGTTGGTTTGGCTTGGTTAATGTTGGGCTTAGAATTTTGTTTGGGTTAGATTATTTCAGGTTTTTTTAAGATTTGCAGATTAATAGAGTAAATATTCACGGTGTAATTGGTAGGAAACTCTACATTCTCCAAGTCGAGCATCTCGACGTAGGTCACTGACCTTATTCATGCTGTATGTGACGGGGTAACGTTTCTCTTGCACGGCACTGTACTTGCAGAGGGGTGGGAGGTGTAATTACGAGCAGAGGGCGGCATGTGAGGCCGATAAGACGTCATTGTGGAGGCGCGCCGTACATGATCCAGCCCCGGCATTGTTCACGTGACACGCAGGTAATCCCGCCTCCGCCTCAGTACTAATATCGCTATCTCAGGCTATACGCCCTTCTGTCGCTCCAGACACTCTCTGGCGACCTGGGTTCTGCGGCACGACAAACAAGTTACCATTTACAACCTACAACTCTCAAGTTAAAACCTACAAGTATTAGTAATTTCTACTCTACAAAGTTCCTTAAGTGTACGTGGTAGATAAATAAACGCTGAAAACATCAAATGATTTCTACACTTTTTTCGAATCCAACAATGATAAAACACTCAATGACAATCCTAGATAATGGTAACTGCCAACTTTATAAGTCTATATTTATCTAGAAATATACACGTGATCTCTTGCACCGCAGTTAAATGCACGAGGTTCCGGTGTCAGAGATTATGCCTCAGAAGTACGTAACCCTGGAAATTGATTTGTTTAGAACGTTGGCTAAAACTGGTTGTCTAGTTTTGGCAAATTGGCTTCACAAATCTTACAGTTATAGATTAATGCTTTTAGAGTTGAATTATGTACCACGCCCTCTTAAGAGGGCGTGGTAAATAAATAAGCGCTGAATTATTTAATTGAGATCTTCACTTTTTCTTTAAGTCAATATAGAAAAACTGCAAATCAGCAATCCTTGATAACTATATTTACTAACATTATCAACGATCATTTTCCCAAAATAATGCATTTGTTAAGCGTGATATCTGGCGCTGCAATTAAATGTACGATATTTCGGCGTCAGAGATTGTTCTACAGAAATACGTTAATCGAGAAAAAATTTTTGCTCAGAAAGTTGGCAGAAACTATTGTCTAGGATTGCTGTTTTCGTACATTGGCTTCGAGAAACCTACAATTCTAAACTGATGCTTTTAGCCCTGAATATTACATGCCATGCAGTCTTAACATACTTGTGAAAATATGATGGAATATAACAAAATACAAGTTTTCAGTGTTATGTAAACTAGTCGTAATCGTAACGCTGACTGGAGCCGGGAATCAAACCTTGGTCCTTCTGTAGACAAGCCTAACGTTTTACCACTGCGCTACCTTACTTTGTTATATAGACATCGAGTACAAACCAATTTTCAAAATAAACAAAAACTTAGTTAAATACAGGCCTACGTTTCACAGGATTTGTGTTCTGATCAGAGTACAATACTTATACTGGTTTATTTAAGGCTTTGTTCCGTCACCATTACTTGATGAATAATAAATAAAATAATTAATATTGTTAAATTATGTTTCAGTGTACAGTTCTTTAACTGTTACTATTACATAATTTCTAGTAAAGGCATTACAGCATTGATGGAGGTGTTAGTACACGTAAAAACTTCTAACATAATACTAACTACACATACAAGAAAAAAAAATTATTACTGATAGTTGTAAAACAAACATTTGTTTAATGAGAGTTAAAGAATTGCGAAACAGAATATTGCTAGCTACACGTTCTTTCACTGATATTATTAGTCTATAATTCATTTTAGATTGGGCCCTGGGTACACGCTACTTAATTGCACTGTTGAAGGTACGGGATAAAGCTATCATTTGACATGTTATTACGAGATGAACTATTAATTTCCCATTGAATAATTCCCATCACACTTTTATTAATACGATATTATCTTAAGCAAAAATGTTAGAAATGTTAATGTGAGTTAAGTATGCAAACTTTAATAAAAAATTTATCCAACAGCTATTGTGATTTTAGATGATATGGTTACAAAAATATATAAAACTAATATTCGCATATACAAGCGGTAAGAAAATATCTGAACTTAAATTTTATCTAGAATTTCTTGAAAGGATGACACAATGAACTATGAACCTTTAGATAATAATAATTTTTTTGTTACTTTTAAACAAAAATTCATTAACTGGTTATCAACTTCTTGGTTGAGAAAATATTTGAACGACACAAGTAAAAGATCAGTTTTTGAAACTTACTGTTTTAGTCGGCTGTTCTTATTTAAACCCATGTATGATGGGAATACTCCAGAGTATAATTTACATAACTTGTTACAATGACAGGAGCTATTAGAGCAGTCGGCCATGACCTTTGTTGAAGAACCATCCCAGCATTCGCCTGGCGTGATTTCGTGAAACCATGGCAAACCGAAATTTGGATGTCCGGAGCGGGGAATCATACCCGAATCCTGCCGAATGCGATTTCAACGTGTTACCGTTGCACCACCTCGCTCTGTATTCAATTATTTAATTTTTTTTTCAAATGGTGAAGTTAAGGCATGTAGCCTTCTCTTACATTTAAACATTTTTCTTACAGATACACAGAATAAAATTACATTTACATAGATCTGACGAACATTAGGAAAATAATTGAAAACTAATGATGACTAACATGAAAATAATACAACAGACATATTCGTGCGAAGTAGCGATCAATAAATACTCGTACAGAGTATACGATTTTTAAAAATATTGCCAACCCAAAGTCCTAACTCGTTGATATGTAGATACAAAAAAAAATTTACGTGCACACAAAACAAAACAATTTTAAAAATTAAATAAATTAATTTTGATAATGTTTTGTTTTGTGTACACGTTGTGGCGTTTCCCTCGGAGCGTAGTCAATAATTAAATAAGGGTATTTATTTAATTTCACACTTAATGAGGTTATGAGTGGTGAAACGTGTTATCGATTAACTGTGGATCTAGATCAATCTCGAGGGTCTATTACCAAATCATTCACGTCAATAGGACACTCATACAAATGCATATGAATTAATGTAAGGATTTCTTAAAATGTATTTCTTAAAGGAGCTTATAATTGGTTAATGTGTTTTTGAACAATCGTTTATAGTTGCATTTTTATTCATGATAATAACGTTTGAGTACTCAAAAGATTATTCAAGGTTTATTCAAAGTTCGACACCTAAGGGGTGAAGTTAGGAGAAATATTGTTATTCTTCTTCAACGCAGGCAAATACAACGCGTTGTCGTTTAGATGTATATTTCTGTCAGGTACTTACACATAATATGTAAATGGTTATTTCAAGATTTTTCATAATTTCATTTCTTTCGGGTGGAGTATGTAAAATATATTTCAGAAAATTTCTCATTATCTACAGGATCAGTCAAGATATTAAAGTGCTTCTTTCTTATGGATACTGCCAATTTAAAATACTGTTACATGTTTGAGAGCACATACTTTATATGTGGGCAATTCCCATGAGTTCTTTGGGATAGAGGTCTTATAATTACAAATAAAAGAGTTAAATTAAGTACTGGATTTAATAGCTCACAAAGCTACGAAATACACAAAACAGTAATCAACTAGAACTCTCACAACACAATTAGTTATGCACACAATTACTCCTGTGTCACAGACACGTTAATT
>PNEQ01129396.1:0-16713 GCA_003012365.1 Medauroidea extradentata
AAGTGTAATTATTATTTTTTAAATATATAATAAATGTTAAATTTTGTCTATTTGTGTAAACTTTCGGTACCATGCGCGACCGGAAGATATCAACAGATCTTAAGTTTCTTTACATAGTTTTTCTTATCATTATTAAAGGCAACTTTTCCGCACTATAGCAGTTCGAAAAAAAAAGTTTATCTTTTTCAGCCCACCCTATTAGATATGTTGTTCAATATGGTATTTTGAATAACTCCGCCAATTTTCAGTTTGTGTTTTTCAAACGTCCGAGTTGGGCCTAATAATTGTCGAATTGCCCTATAGAGCCTAGTATACTGATTTTTAAGTAGGTAATAAAATTACACCACTTACGTTTGATTGACTGTACTCGTTTGTATTGTTTAAAACAGCAGTACACTTCGACAGTCATTTTAATACTCCGAAGTCAACTTACGTTTAATTACGGCACAAGAGGTTGCGTGCATCATTCTGGGTAAATGTTTGCTATTGAAGTTGTCAAATATCATTATTCAGAACTTTTATGTAGTTTTTCCATAGTGATTCTTTTAACGTGTGAATTTTAATTGGTGTTTTTATCAATAATTTACTTATTTACCACACACTCTTACGGGGCGTTACTGAGCGAAGAAAAACAGTGTTAACACAATTAATTATATTCTGGATGACCGAGTTACGGGGAAGACACGGGTTCTATTGTTCGATTCCTGGTTCACTCGTGTTGATTTCTGTATGAAATGATCTCCAGATGAAGGCTGGAAAAATTTTCCTCCTTACAGGGCATTGTCACTTCTCATTCTTCAACTCATTCCTAAGCCATTGGTTTCCTCCCTAAGAACCTCGCTGTCGACAAAACAAAAACCTACCTAACTCAAAAGGTGCAAGGCCAATTCTGACGGTCTCCCTCTATGTGTGACCAAACCACGGTCGTAGAAGTACAGGTATAGACCCTCGCCTATCTACCAATGTATTTTGCTTGACCCCCTTGTTGTTTGGCTGCAGTTCACCAAGTTATCGAGAATGTTGTGCTTTATTTTCGCTGCAGTCAGGGCGGTCGGGCTTAAACTCCGCCAACTTTTTTTTGTATTTACATTATTGAGTAAATAACTATTGTTTAAGCCATGCTTGAGGATTGTGTGCGAAGAAAGGATTTTAAAAACTGATTTAAAATACGTTCTGATTAATTGTTTATTTTTATGGAAGGGAAGTGGGCGGATTTTGAGCCCGACCGCCCTGGCTGCAGCGGCAATAAAGCACAACACTCTCTCTCGGTCACTTGGTGAACTGCAGCTAAGCAACAAGGGGGTCAAGTTTTCAGGTGAGGGTCCATACCTGTTCTTCTACGGCCGTGGACCAAATTGAACGGCACCATATTGCAGCCCGTAACATGCAATCTCCTATGCCAAAGTTTTTCGGTTGAAAAAAATATCGCTACCCCACCCACGCTAAAGTACAAAAGTCTCTATCTTCGCTTGCAAGAGTTCAGCGTTCAATTTGATCGTGTAACAAAATAGCAGCGTAATAGTCTAGTTCTTTTGTAACGTATTTAACATAACTAACTACATATATTTATTAATTTATTTAGCATGCAATAACGCACAGCACATCATGTGCTATGAGTTGTCAATCAAAATACGTAGTGTAAACATTTTATAAATATATTGCATACAGACATACAATTTTGACTGTACAAGTTCTTACATTGACATACAACCACAGCTTCATCACAGTGATTTATAACATAATTCGCTACATTTCGTACAAGATCGACTGATAGTGCAATGGGCATGCTGTTATAGTTTAAAAGTAGGCAATCCCAATTCAAATTCAAATGAAAACATACAATGTGGTCTAAATTATTCCTCCATCTTAAAGGTCTGCGTAGTACAATTATATCAAAATATTTCTGTGATAATCACTTAAATTTAACGATTATTTGAAATTTTTCTGTATTATTCTTTTTAATATTTTGTTAAATAGACCAATTTTAATAACTATTGTACTTATCGCCTATTATTGCGTAAATTTAAACATTAAAAATGTACTAGGTTATGTTACTTACGTGTACAAATTTCTTTCTATTCTCGACAGTGACTATTGTTTGCTAGCAAGAAAAAAAGTTGTAATGCAGGAATTTTTAGTACATTTTCGGAATAACATTCCGCATAGCTGTGATCTTGGTTAAGATAATGATAACTATTATTACACAATTAGTTCCACTCAATTGCGTGTTGTACAAGACTTTATTGGCAAGGAATTTTACAATCAATGAGAGCAGTCTGGTGCTGTTATTTAAGCGAAAAGATGAAGAAGATGGCCGAAAATTTAGTTGTTACTTCATCTTGCAATCAAATCATTTATTCTCCTGCGATATGTCGCGGAACCTACAACAAAAGAAATTGGTTTAATTTCACAATAACACTGGTGACAAGCAAGTTAATGTGCATAATTACCTACAAATACAGACTTTTTGAGATAAAATATAAAGATGACATTGAGATTATCATAAGGTTTAGGGCCCGGTGTTTTCATGCCACAAAGGCCTTCGCAAATATCACAAACGTTCAAACGTTTAGTTCGCTTAAACAATGCGAGACAAGAATTCATATAACTCATGACTTTAACACGGCCTAGTCATCTTCGTAAATCCTATATACAACTGTATTATTCTTATCAACACATTTCAGTTTCGTTTATCTCTCTATCGTTGTTACTGAAACTAGTCCCCTCTTATTTTGGTTATTGTTTTCAATGTAGATTTTTTTTGTTGTGATTTTAAAGCGTTAACACTATGATTAAATTTGTCGTAAGTATGGTACAGAGTCAACCGAATGAGTCTCTGATTTTATTTTACTAAGTATTATAGTATTTTTATTGCCACAGCAGCATGAAAATAGAAAAGTGGCCAAAACGAAAGAAGTAATTTTTAGTAGGCGAACTCTTAAAAGTATTGTATTTTTTTTTTAAACGGATAAAAATAATTTTTATATGTACGGCAGATATGTGCGAATCAGAAAAAGTGTTGCAAGCTACTCTTCCGTGCTACTGCTAGGCAAGGAATAACCTAAATTAACATAATTTTTTTCAGTAACGTTTACACCTACATATTTACATTTACTCTTGTAAACTTGGAAACTCGTACTGACACATTAGAGGAAAAACGTCGTTCGAACTTTAATTTTAATTGATATTTGGAATCAACGCTTTTAGTTTCACTGTCAACTCGGTTATTTCTTCTTTAATCTGTAAAAATAATAGTTACCCGATCATTAGTGACGCAAACTAGTCTAATCCTAGGTAAATCATCATAACTCAACGATTAACATGTAAATAGTAAAACACTTATATAATATGTTATGGTTCTATAATTACGAGTACAGACACTAGAAAATCGCGAAAATATTTAACATTGTCTTTAATAAACTGTAGTAATTAAAGAGTGCTAAAAATTTGAAGATAAACTACTTCTTACACGTTACAACTGGTCTAATTGTGTACTCGGATGTTAGCATGTCGTCTTGTTCTCGTATCACAAGTTTCAGTGGTTAAAGTTCCTTGCTTATTCAACTTCTAAGTTCGCTCAGAAATTAAATTTCTAAATAAATGTTATGTACTGCACTCGCATTCGGGAGGACTCGGGTTCGACACCCGACTCCACCCATCAATGGTATACCGAAATCGCTCCAGGCGAATTCTGGAATGAGTCCTTAACATAGGCCATGGCCTATTCCTATGTTAGTTTCTGTCCTTGAGTACGGTTGTGTGTAACCATCTCTAATGATCTCGTTGTCGACCGAGACGTAAAGCCCTGTCAAATAAAATTAATGATATGAGTTATTTACAGTAATATTATAGTAATTACCTTAATTTTCCTGATGTCAAATATCTTCATACTGAAGTGAAGGCACGTAATGCAAAGACTGTTTCACTTGTCATGCTTATGTCAGTTTGAATTAAAGGAGTTGCTATTTTGCAAGTACGAGCAGCAAAGCTGGCTTTGTGTCTTCAGAGTAAGTCCTGTTTCCAAAATCAGCCTTTTTAGGTTCTGTAGTTCCTTTTTCTCCTCTTCTAATGTGGCGATGAACGGCCATGCTAAATTAGGTTTGAATTGTTTACCTTCTTCTTCATCTTGAGAAACTGACGGTATACTTTCATCAACACCTGTTGTTCGACTTCCCGAACTCTCTTCTGCATGATGCGTTACACAAATCCGTGGCGTTTTCTTCTTTAACCCGATAGGTATAACGTGTAGATGGAAGAAAGACGAGTTATTAAGTCTGCGCAGACGTGACTTTGCGCTAAGTTCGGTCTCACTTTCTAGGTGCTGATTTTCTCTCAATGCAGAACTTAAATCAACTTTAACTTCAAGGAATCTGCTTGCTTTCGAGACTTCGTCGGTACTCTTTAACCCTGTCTGTGTAGTGTCTGAGAAGCTGTTTTCTTTGCCAATAACACGTGTTCTAATCAGTTTATTTTCTTGTTTTGCTTTCTGTGATGTATCGACCACTTTCTTCAAAGAATTTTTCAGCAAGTTACGTATGTCAATCTGTGAACCAAAAATGTATTAGTGAACCAAAGCCTACAAAAAACTCTAAGTCGCTTAGTTGTGCTTAGTCTCAAACCTGCTGCCAGCGAATAATCATATAATATATATACATACATTTATTTATTTGTTTATTTATTTATATATATATATTTGTTAGGAATACTGTCTGGAAAATTTTGTAACTCTTTTTCGTAATAACATGTTAAAATAAAAATTTACTGTTTTTGTAACTTATCCAGAATATATAAACTCACATAAATAATATCAAATAGAATAAATAAAGTGAAAATAAAATTGTGTGAGGTACAAATTGTTGAATCTAATTACACTCAAGGTAATGTAATATTTATTGGAGAAAATTTCAAATATTGACTTTCCTTTGTAATTAAAAATATACAAAATATTTCAACAAGTGAATTGTCATTTTCCCCCTTGAATAGGTAAGTTATAAAATAGTATAACATAACTCAGACGTGTCATTAGGTATACATAAAAATGTTTGTTGAACAACAAATTTTTAGATGTTAAGTCTTCAGTTTAAACAAAAATTTATGGCAATATAACTTGAAACCGGTGATTAATACATTCTGCTTAAACAACATTCGCCGCACAAACATTAAAGAATACTAGTACCGTAAATAATGTTAATATATCTATATGTGTGTGTATGTATATACATATATATATATATATATATATATATATATATATATATATACTGCCCATAAAAGTAGCCTGAGCATAAAAGTTGAAATAATACTGTTCTCATTTATCTGTATCATCAAAACTGTAGTGGGAAACAAATTCCTAAAACATACTCTGGAAAAAAAATTATAATGAAAGTTTACGTTATTTCATATTTGTTGTTAGTATCCCGGTATTGTTTGTAAAGTTTCATGTACGTCCGTGGTAAATGGAAGATTTGGTTAATAATATCTGTCTAAGACGTTTGAACCAATTATCAGTTAAATCTTATAGGGTAGGATTTCTCGAAATTAACAATATTTAAGTAACGAAACTCGTCAAGGCACATACAGTTCTCGATATATTTAATCAGTAGTTATCGGTATTATCGTTAGCAAATTTTTTTTTCTCGATAGAAAATCGCAAAAGTTGGTAACTTAACGCCTTATATTCACGGAAGTGGTATTGCCATTTACATTATTTTATTTTCTTCTTGAGTATGTAGTGACATTAAGTAATTGAACTCAAAGCTAGGAAATTGACATTGATTCCGGTTGTATGAATTTTTACACATAGGAATTTCGGAGCCCATTGTGTTACTGTAATGTGAACAATTCTAATTTTAAAATAAACTTTTTTCTAGTGCACACTTTATAAAGAGTAATACGGATCTATTCGTCTATTACGCTTTTCCAGGTACTGTACTTATAAATAACACAACTTCTTTTTTTTTTTTTTTATTACGGGCAAAATCATCCAATGAGAAAATTTTACTTTTAATGCGTACCGAGAAACTGTAACGTGTACATAATATGGTACTGTATTTCAGAAAAAAGTGAATGTTCGCGTCAACACTGTTAATAAGAAATATTAATCCTAACATCGCCTCATTGGAAAAAAAACTCTTACTCTCTGCAAATGGCAACGGAAAGAACGATATTTGTTCACATACTAAAAGAGTACGACAACTGAATCCTATGACCACCCGTACAGAAAACCAAGTTTCCCGGATTAGATATCTGGTTGGTTCGAGGATTAGTCACTTCTGGAAAACGTTATTTCCAGCTGTTTTGTTGTCACTTCACTATCAACTTTCGGAAGTATTGTTGAACTGATGAAAGGACGATTCCGTCCAGAGTTTCTGAATGCGTTCAATATCACCTTTCCTGCTGAACATAAAATAGTAAAAGGTTCGCGGTTATCTGAGCAGTTATAAGAATTACAATTTGTTTATGTTCTGCCATTGTTTAACCTTCTGTCTAACACAACAATTAGTAATTCCATAGGCTCACACTCCAGATTAGAATATGTGGAATTTTCACAGTTTCAATAAGTTTCAAGGGTTATCAACGGACATATCAGTTGTTTTGTCAACATTGTCTGATTAAAATTGAGGAAACAAAAAGTTGTGGTGACAGATTCAACAAACTGAATCAGTGGAAAATCGCTGGAAAAAAACTATTAATATTCACTGTTTCCAGTTCAGACATCACCAGTCAGTCCTCACCTGATGAACTCCTTGCACCGTTAGTTTAGTCACAAGTACAAATAACTTTTCACGTAACAGACCCATTTGAAAACCAATTTTTAAAATTGTTTACTTAGAAAGTTACGGTAGTGAATTTTTATTGTATAATTGAGAGTTGGTAGCGAATAAGGAAAATTAATCACATTCCCTTACATGTTTCGGAAAGTTTTAAGTTATATAGCCCTACATTTAAAAGTCTTTGTATACTTATAAAAATACTTGAACCAAGAAACGAAAATTGATATCCAGTACAGCGTAGGCACAACATAAAATGGATACTGAAAGGTGTTGCAAAAGTTAAAATGGATAGACTTTGTTTTATGGAAATCTCGATTTCCTCTTAACCTAATGTAGTATTTACTGATTTTGCATAAAAACACTGCCTAAAAATATGACTGAGATATGTAACTGATTATATGATAAATAACCAATTTTAATCTCGGTTGGACTCGGCAATAAAGAACAATAAATTTAATTGTTCATTTAGCTCCGTCTATCTGCCATACTTTTGCTATGTGCTGTGTATCGGTTTCAAAAGTAATTTTTTCATTTCAATCGGCGCAGAAATGGACTTTCCTATTCCGGTTGTAACTGCTTAGAATGCCTTATAATTAAGTAAATCGCAAACCAACTTATTTTAATGTGGCACAATTGAGATATAGATTATATTTGCCTATATCTATAAATTGTACCAAGTAACTGTACAGACCACTGGTTCACGAGGATTGAGCAATCGCCTTAGCGAACAATAAAACACTAACCGTGCTATGGTTGTTTAGAGGGACAGCCCAATCAGAACAATGTACATAAACACACATAGATTGGCCGAACCCATAAACTACTTAGAAGTAACCCAGCATAACTGACAAAAGAAAATAGCCTATCAGGAAACAGCTTCTTAGAGGCCGAAGAATATAAGGGTATGCTGCCAAAGACATGAAATCATGGGCGCAGTTCATACACAAAAGCTAAGTAATTTAATAATAAAATAAATCGAAGCTATGCCACTTATTCAATTTAGATAGAAATTATTGTGAATATAACTATTTTACGATGCTTCATAGTAGATATACTGTTCACAAGGTTCGTCGTAATGTTAAACTTCACATTTGGCAGAACGCTTGACTAGAAATACAATTCTATAATATTTATATTTCAACGGGACTTTAAGCGGTGACCACAACATTTTATTTTTGAATAGTATGTAATAAAGACCAACGCACGTGTTTAGCTTTGTACTTTACGAATTCAGGTTGTATTTCCGGAGTTTTAACAGTCTAAAAAAAAAAACGTTTTCAACCATTTGAGAGACCCGAAAATCATGTTTCTAACAAGCGTACTTAATTTTTGAAAACACAGAATCATAGTTTCAAGTGTATGTTCTTTTCGTAAATAAACATAATATAAATAAGTTAAGCGGTTTCGCGTAGAAAAAAAAAAAGGAATACGCGTGATACGCTGCAATGCCGTCCACGCGCCAGTCGAGGACTCCTATTAAGCGCTGGTAGGCGGCGCCCTGAAGTACAAATATGAAATTATGGACAGTTCACACTCGAGCGTAATTACAAACGAGCCAGCTACAAATTAAATGTTGCACATCGTCTGAAGGAGCTTTATTGGAGAGACAGGGTCACAGGAAGACACAGGACGGGACGTTCAGGCAGACGTGGCCCGCATTACATGCTGCTGGCTCCTCAGGAACCGGGTACAGACGCGGGCGCTCCCGGCGGGACAGACGCCTGACGCCATGCGGCACAGCGACGCCATAGTCGGCGCCGACACGCGCCTCATCAACTCGTCGCGCTCTTCCGGCGAGAGGTACTTCGCCTCCTTGGGTACATCTGCCGGCTTACTGGCACACGACGATCTCTGGCACAACGGGTCCTAGACGAGACAGTCGACAACAAACGAGTCTAGCGGGAGGAACGCGAGTACGTCTGAAAAGGTACCCCGCGCATGCGCGTGAGCATTCCCATTACCCAGTAACAATTAGTTTAGGTTATTAGTTTAGTTTATGTTAATTTAGATTCGTTTAGAGTGGTACTCTTAAACTCATTTGCGGCTCACAAACGAACCCACAAACTCCACGTGCATAAAGGTGCTCGCACATTCGGGCGCGGCGCAGCGCGGCAGCAGGGAGAGCCTGCACAGGCGAGAAGAAGAGACGCTGCGGGCGTCCCCACCCACCCCCACCCCCCTCAACGACTATTCTGCTGGTCTGTCAGTATGTGCGACCGCAAGACGGTGTAGCCCTCCTCCCACTCGCCTCTCAGAACAACCTCGCCATCCGACACCATGGTCGGTCAGCACATGCTAAGGTACAGTGTCGTACAATAATAAGTTTCTCGTCAGATGTAATTTTTAAGAAATACTTTTTCGGTGAATTTCATCACCTGTTTGCTGACGTCAGGACAGATAAAATTAAAATTTTCTACAAATTTTTTGCATGTCCGAAGAAATTTTTGAAGAATTTTTGTCACTTTTACAGCCACATATACAGAATGTCCAAAAATCGCCGTATAATATGCCCGCCACGAGCAAGAATTCTGGGCTAAAATTAGAGACGAAAATGTTAGCGGCTAAATGTTGTAAATACTTTACACGCACAACATAGCACGGAGATAGTCCTCTCTTGTACCGTCCACCTCCAGGTATTATTTTGTGTATGTTACGCCGAGTAAACGGAAAATAATTTTTGGACTGCTTAGGATTTGAACCTGCGCTCATAATAAGATAAGACAGTGAAAATATGGTATCTGTACCGCTAGAAGTGAGTTACTTTGTGATATGTTGCCACATTGTGCATGTAAATTGTCATCGTATAAACTTTTCAGTGGCGTAGCCAGAATTTTTGTATGGGAAAGGGACGTAATTATCTGGGAATATTACGAAGTAACACCTGCCACTTCCTAAAAAGGGAGTCCAGAGGTTCTTCACTCAGGAATATTTGAATTTATATATGTAAAATAGTGTTGTATTTGCAGTTTTTGTAAAAAAAATTGAACATTCTACTGGTAAAAATACTATCAATTTTGTTATGAACTTTCAGCCCCGCCATTCCCTTCCGAACCCTCGTGGCTACACCGCTGCAACTTACTGCCACAAACATTTTCGTTTCTAACTAAGCCTAGGATTCGCGTGATGTACTTAATATACAGTCATTTCTGGACAGCCTGTGTTTTTTTATACAGTCGATAACCTCAGATTAATCAGTCTCAATACCAACAAAATCAGTCAAAAAGGTGCATTCAAATCAAACACATATCGTAACGAAATTACGAAATCGAAACCTTTTAAACGCAATTGCAACTTGTTCGTGTGTTTTCGGTTGACAATCTGTCAATGCAAAAGGCGAAAACGCAATATCAAAAGAAAACAAATTAAGTTTACCTACTCTTGCAATTTCATCATGATTTTTTTATCGCTTATCTATCGCCTATACATTCAAATATTTTCCTCTTGCGTGGTTGCTTAGTTTCTAGACACGGCCTCAGTGAAATATTAATTACAGACGCCGCTCCAGATTGCCGAAACCTTGCCACCAATTTCCACAGTCTATTTATTATACATATCAAAAACTGCTGAGTGGCGCTTAAGACATATTTAACAATAATGCGAAAGTTGACTCAAACCAATGATCGCACTAGATACTTCTGAAGCCAGGTCTGCCGCTTGCCAGCTTGTCATTGTTAGTACCGGCCGATAACATCCGAATCCAGGGAACGAGAATTGCCGAAGGTGGCTGGTATCTGCTCGCCCTTCCATACTCTTTGTGCTCGTCGATGCGCTTACCCCCGCACACTTGCGCGCTGCGACGAGCGGCGGGACGGTGTCGCTCGCAGCTTGCCCGGAAGACTACTTGCGCGGCAGCAAGTGCTGCGCTCCGCCGCTCTGCGCCTCAGTATGCGGGAATCCATTTATTTGCACGTAACTGAACCAGGGGCGAAAAAGTCGCTGCACTCCGCCACTCTGCGCCGCGCCCAAGTGTGTGGCCACCTTAAGTGGTGCTTGAGAAGGGAACAGTACTCAAATAACATTTTTTTTTTGCAGATTCTTGAACGAAAGCTAGATTAAGAAAGCACATCTTCTACCAGGACAAAACAAAACGTAAGATATATGCAACGTATTTATTTAGCAGTTTTAACATCCGTAAACCGTTACACGAGACGTTTCAGTAAAATTATTTCCAAATTAAAATGTACGTCTTTTGTTTTATTTTACTGTCGTAGAGCTCTGGATATTATTATAACGATATTGCTAAGAATTACAAATTTCAATTTTTATAGATTTGGTGGTTTGAAACAGTTTTTTTAAAACTTTTCAATATTTTATTCGAATACAAATAGCTACTACTGACTAGTGCTGTATAAACAGCCGTCCACTAATAAAACATCTACTCGGAAAAAAGTACCATCGAATAATGATTAGGCCTAGTTCAAGTGTTATCCTTTATTGAATATTCCATTCATTCGCTCGACGTCTTAACTATCCAGTCATTAACCTCAAGATGGCCGTCTTACCCAAGCCGCTAAACGGCGTGCAGAACATCGGCCGTTACAAGTTTATTCTAAAACAGCTCAACGCGTGTAAGTGGTGTTCATGTAGGAATATCATTCGAAGAACAGTACAGACGTGTGTACCCACTTTATCTCTTTCAAATTATTTTCACGTTGCTGAAAATTGTTGCATTGCGGTCTCTTTTTACGTACGAAGATCTTCGCGCAGATATATTTTAAAAATGTGGGCGTACATATACAATACAACGTCATATTTTATATTAAGTTATAAAAGGATAGTGTCACCATTGAATATATCATAGGTGCGAAATATCGGCGATAAGACTGCACGCCAGTTCTGTGAGTTGCACCTTGAGGCTAGGATGAGGCGTGATGGCGTACTGTGTCGTCCTTACAGCTTCCGCACGTCTATGCTTAGAACGCACAAAATAGGTTAAACCAGGTGGCTACCTTAAGGTCACTGCCTATTCCAGAGCTCTGGCGATAGCAAAGATAGGAAACTGCACATTCAATTATGTAAAGTTAGACTCGGTCAGTAGCATATTTGTCGACCCTATATACATGCCCCACCCGGTGGCGAAGCTTTGACGTGAAGCGGTGTTAGATACAACTATACACCCTTGGACGTGACTTCAAAAAGCATGAATTAATTCAACTGATAAAGTATGTTTTTGTAAATGAGTACAGAGGGTAAAACGCAAATAGGCCTTAAAATATCCCGCGCGAATGCGCGATCCCTGCGAATGTAAGTGAATATTCCCGTACCTTGTAAAAAAATGTTTAGGTTAGTTTAAAATTGTTTTAATTAATTTATATGGGTTCGAAATATGAAAAAAAAAATACTTTGCTCTTATAAAATAAATTGTTTTTGTTAAAATATCGAACTACGAAAAAAAAATAATAATAATAATACGTGCCGCTGACTACTCGCGCCTGCGCAGAACTGTTGAGACGAAGTTGAATTTCTCCCCCTAAACTCTTGTTTCTGTTACAGTGGTCATGTGATTAGACGATTCGTTTCTCTCCTATTGCGAGCTATTGGCGGAAGAGTATTACTAACTCTACCAGTCCAATGATTCTGTATACGTATAGCCATAGCTGACACAGCTTTCTTTGGAAAGTTTTCTCGCTTCGCCACTGATGCTACCAATTGAACTCTGTGCGGCTCACGTTGTTGTAAGTTTTTTTATTTTTGTATTTTTACAGTACTCAGAAAAAATGTGAGCAAATAAGATAAAGTTACTCAGAAAAACCTATCCATGAATTTTCTTCAACATTTTAATTCCTGCAGTAATATTTTCTTCACATCAATGCAAAAAATTATTTTCACCCGAAAGTGATATCGTGGAATATGTCTGAGCCCAAACGAACACAATTTAGCGTGTAAATATCTATATAAGTTCTCAATTTATCTCCGAAGAAGGCAGTGTCATTAACAGCGAAGATTACAGTGCTGGTGAAGAGGAATATGACTATGGAGCACCGGGATAAAAATAATGCTGAGGAGGGAATCCCTGAGAGAGCTCGCCAACCAACAGCATCGTTCGGCACGATTATCACATATGCGAACATTTGTGTCTACCACTCAGAATCCCTGTTTAAAAAGTCCATATGAACGATCGTTAAACGGCAGAAACACTTCTTCAGTGCGATGTTTTCATTGATGAAAATGACAAGTATATCTCACTGACAACGAAATACGCTCCTAGGTAGGTAGACAATAAGATGCAAGTAGCTTTTCGACACTGAAAACACAACTACCTGCGCTGAGACTAATATTAAAGTAATATAAACATTTAGTGAGTAAACACCTTTTGCTACAAAGTTGACAGTAAGGCTTAACTGCTTGTTTTGTCAAAATATATACAAAAATGTGACAACTGTCATTATAATTCACCCCTGGGAATGTCATCTATCGATGGACGCTGTAGATCCACTTTTAATTATTATGACTATCTACGTGAAGGTTGGAAGTATGTTATTGTTTTATTTTTATTGTTATTTTTTATTTTTAGAAGAAAGATTTGTTCACTCTTAGGCGAATACCATTATGATAGACATTTGGAGAATTCGGCTAGAAGGTCTCCGTTGTTACTGGACACTACAGTGTTGTGTTTGCATGCGGCGGTTGTAAACGACTTGTGATAATCAAATCAACCGAAATGTTTGTACTACTTTTTCCGGTCAAACATACACGTATGTTTTTACTGTTACATGTACAATTTTGTAACACCATATGGGAAATCGAAAATATGGTGTATGTTTTGTGAGGATCTGCAGATATATTTCTGGTTGAGGCAACTGACATTCAATAAATCCCTAGGAAGTTTCACAGAAATGTATCGCTAACTCCAGCACCAATAACATGTCTTCACTGCGACTGCCGAACAAAAATTATATATCCTTGGATATGTAAGCAATGGTGCCACGTGTCTCTAGGAACGTCAAGTTTGTTTGAATTTACTGCGGCATTCAGCTCATAGACTCAAGGAAGGCTAACGGCAAGTTGTGCACTGTTCAACAACTAATGACGTGTACATACTGAATCGTTTACCATTTAAATCCTGAAGACTGTGACAACTGCTGCAGAGCATGTAGACAAGTTTTAATTTGTGTCGAATGCAAATTAAAAACGACTTTGTGAAGGTGAAAATTTGTCAGTGATGATCTAAAGGTTACCATACAGGTTTTACAAAGAGAATATTACATCACACTTGGACATGTGATTAAATGTAGAAAACTTTCTATAATAACAGAGAGCCAGTGTATATTCCGTAAAAGAAAGTTACACCACGTAGTATTTTTTTTCGAAAAGAGAGAAATAGATTGTTCATACCAGTATAAAAGAAGAGTATGTATGACTTGTAGGTGATTTGGTTCAATAGGGGGCAATTTTTAGTACTACAGTTAAAAATCATAAGACTGTAAGAAGAAATAGTGCAGACTACCCGTGTCGTCACAAAGCGGACAAAAGTTTAAAAGTTGCGTTCCTAAAATACAAATTTCTGTTATAGACGAAAGCGCGTGTAGGGAAGGACATTGCTTACAGATAAATAGAAGTAACTTAGAACGGCTTAAATTAATTTTTTTATCATTGCATTTTAACAAAGTTATACATAACATATATAACAAAAAATTATTTATACTACGATATTATGTAAAATAATGACCCCTTACATGGAAAATACACTGTTCACAAACAGTTTGAGTAACTTCCCTTATGCAATGAAATTAAAGATTTTAAACTACAACATCATAGTCACATTTGAAAATCTGCCATATCTCAAAATATAACAGTTTTTTTTACATAAAGTATACAGAAGAGGACGTATCTCAGTTTTGCAACTATATTAATTAAAATAACCACTACGTATAAGCAACTGCAGAAGTAATAACATCTCATCACAATACCTTCGCAGAGAATGGTGACGAATGTAAGCCTTCTAACTAAAAGACTTCAATTAATTTACTTATACACACGTAACTATGTACCCAACGACGTACATATTTTAAGCTTAAAATTATGAGATTAAGAAACAAATTAATATATTACTAAACAAAATAATAACTTATATAATTTATTTGATGTTAAGGCATGTTTTCAACCATAGCTCTAGCACAAAAAAAAATGGGATAACAACATAAACAATAACTAAGGAGCGTGTACAAAAATGCACGGGCACGATTTGCGTCATTTGTGCAAAAAGTGTCTGTCAGTTGATTACTGGGCATTACTCGGTAACTCCACAACATACCACTGTTCTTGTAAATTTCAATTTTGTTTATAGAAAACGGTAATCGATGTCATATGATCATTAACGTTGTTCGGTCCTGTGTGCTGTGAGCTGGGATAAGTCGGCATGTCTCCCTCCTGTGTCCGCTTCTAGCTCGGGTCAATTATGAGGCATCCGGCTGTGTAGGTGGAGGGGGGGGGGTTGTGAAGGGGCTCGAGGGTCAGTTGCATGACAGAGATAGCGAATGTAAAACATGTACAGTGATATACAGGATGAGTGTGAATTCGACCGACAAACTTGGTGGGGTGATTCCTTACGCAAAATAAGGTAGGGTTTACATTTGACAATTTTCCCGAAAGTGCATATGAAGGGTGTTAGGAGCCCTTGAAAATGTGTTTTCAAAATCGATTATAATTAAAATATCGAACAACGCTGGAGATGTAGCAATTACAATGTGGACATGTTATGGGCTATAATAAGACGTCTGAACCCAACATGGTAAGATGGTACAAATCATCCCCCTTCATGGACAAATGGCATATTTGAAATTTCTATCGCATGAAATTTGGTAGCCGTAACGTGTAATCGTAATTTTTTGACCATTGTTTCTGAAAGAACATGTTCAAATCAACAAAAAAGGTCGCCTTAGTACAAGACCCTTAGGCCAACCATTTCCCCAGAAACAGCGATGTAAGTAACGGAGGGTGGAGTAGAGTGTCGTTACCTAACGCCTGTGCGGATATGTAACATGTCTTGCACCACTACCACAGAGCCATGCTGAGCATTAAATCGTTCAAACGTGTCCGCCTCCTAGCAAGGTGATCCAGGTTCGATCCTCAATGTGGTCACCCTGGATATTCGCATATGGGAATTGTGGTGGACAATGTCACTGCTACTCCTTCCACACACCGAACGGCATGCTGTGGAGTCCAGTGCAGTGCCAGTTGACGATTGTACATGCGTTGGGACTGCGCTGAATAATTGCTATTTCTCTGTAAGCTGTTGGAGGTAGCAGTAGTACTCGTGGGTGTTATGGAGCGTTATTCATGTCCAGAACTCGCAGACATGCATCTCGTGTATGGTGCTGTGGGAGCGAATGCACGAGCAGCACAACGCTTGTACAGAGAGCGATATCCGGACAGAAGGCAGCCTCATCACACTACGTTTACGTCATTGCACCGTCGGTTGCGGGAAATGGCACCGTCGATGTGGGGAGACGTCAGCGCCATGTCAGGACTGTAAGGTTAGAAGAAGAAGTGCTACAAATGGTTGAAAACAATCCCACCATCAGTACACGCACTGTCGCGAACATGCTCAACGTCTGTCAGCGTACTGTTGTACAGATATTACACGAATAGATGCTGCGTCCATTTCATTTGCAGAGAGTGCACAGCACTGGGCCAGCCGACTATCCCAGACGAGTTCAGTTTGCAGAGTGGCTCCTTCACCACAGACAAGAAGTACGTGGGTTTGAAGCCAACATACTGTTTACTGACGAGGCTCTCTTCCAGCGGGATGGCATTTTAGATTCGCGCAACAGCCATCTCTGGTCAGATGTTAATCCGCAAGGCACGTTTATCCGTAGTCACCAACACCGATTCGGGGTCAATGTGTGGGCCGGTATCATTGGTGATGTGTTAGTCGGCCCCTACCTACTTTCACCCCGTCTGGACAGCCACAGATATCTCGTGTTCCTGCAGGAAACTC
>PNEQ01129397.1:0-16713 GCA_003012365.1 Medauroidea extradentata
TATTTCTATTTATGGGCCTAACTCCCCATCTTCTGTTTACTCTTCTCCTATTCAATAATATTAAAAGCAATATGATTGCTCTCCTCCGCCGTATTCTTCTATTTTCCTCATTCACATTCATGAATAATTATAATATGTTTCAATTTACTACAATAAATTACAGACACACTGAAATAAAAACACCGCCAAACTACTTAGCGCGAATGTTTAAAAAAAACAACTGCGAGAAAACAAAAGAGGCGCGAGAGGCGCAAGTATTTTAGTTCCCTTTCTAACGAAAGAGGGCACTAAAAGCAAATGAACGCATTGACGTCACCGATATTTTCGCATAATTGTAAAATCGGATGTGTGTGCGACAGCAACAAGTCGTTTTTGCCGCACTGTCGCTGTCGCAGTGTCGCATAATTGTAAAAACTGCTTATGTGTCGAACAATGCTAAATATAACACACCAGATAACATGTCATTTCCCCAAATAAAAAAAAATGGGTTACATAGTTTTTGCATAATCACTCATCAAATTCACAAAATGGCCGCTGCGGTGTAGCTAAATTTAAAACAAAAATGTGACTAACTTACGATACCAAAGTCACAGGAATTGGAAGTAAGTGTACGGATGTATTTACGACGTTTTTGATCAAACTTAGTTTGGATAATTTCAGTAGCAGCCACAACTCTAGTTTGTGCAAAAATGTACTCATTTTTAACAACGTAAAAAAAAAAAAAATACAAAAATTTATCCCTTCGTCATGTCAGAAAGTCTTACAGAAGCTAGTATAATTTAATATTAATATTAATTATATTATTTCTGCAACTTACATAGATTTTTTTTTGTAAATTTTTGCTACTTCGGGTAGCCCACTTTGTGACTTTGACGAGTGATTACGAAAAAAAAAAAAAAAAAAATTGGTTCCAACGTTTTTATTGGTGAAAATTAAATGTTTTCTGACGTACAAAATTTTAACAGCGTTTGGAATTTTTCTTGTCAGAACTCATCATCACAATATTATTATGATTCTCTGGCTACAAAACGCTCACAAATGCATGTGCCAAAAAGACCAAACGCATTGGCTTTCAGACACACACATATATATGTATGTATATATATTATATATGTATATATATACTTATATATATATATATATATATATATATATATATATATGCATACATAAAAAATCAAGAACCTATTAGTAATAAAACATAGCGCGACAGTTTGTCCTGTAGGTATCTGTTTTCCATGTCTGTGCTCCAGCGTTTAAACTTTTGACATTTTTTCTTAGAGACTGGATGGTGGTGTGCAAAACCTCCCTCCCGGCGCAGCAGCCCGCCGCGCTGCAGAGAGAGAGAGAGAGAGAGAGGGAGAGAGATATCGGCGGAACAGCTGAAAGGGCTCGGCCGCGGAATCGATAGCTGCCTTGTGTCGGCGACTGAACGCCGCCCTTAATATCCGGTTACGTGTGGTGGCGGGTTACTGCGGGGGTGGGGCATATCGGAGGTCCTGGTTGCCCCAGTAATGAGGTCGTTTGTGTCAAGCCCTTACAAGAGCTCGCTGGCTCGTCTTCTGCATTGTTGCCTAAGGCCATCTCTACAGGCACGCTGCCACTCTCTGTCCGATAAGTAGCCACTTCTGCTGTCTTACATAACCGCCAAGTTCCTATAATTAAATTATTAGGACTAAAGACGTTTCAGTACGTTACTCAGATGTATTTAAATGATGCAGAAAGATATACGTTATGTAGAAGAAAAGCTTACTATGTTTTCTAAAGTGTTCACACTATCCAGGACCACTTGTAATATAACTACTGACGTTGTTACTTTCTGGAATTATATATATATATATATATATATATATATATATATATATATATATATATATATATATATATATATATACACACTTTTTTTTCGATGCGTATTTGTTCCAAGTAGGCGGTTCACTTCAGCAAGTCTTTTGTGATGGCAAAGTTTGGTACCATCCAGTTAACTAAACTGAAATGTCAATTTTTATTCGCACATTATGTGTTGAATACTTTGTCGTTTATTTTATTTAAGAAGTGCTGAATAATATGCTGCTCTAAATTATATTTTTTTCTTTTCCGCTTACTTATACGTAACTTATGTACATCTGTTACAAATGTTGTCCTCTGTACAGCCATGTTTGTCTCTAGATGGAGTATTAGTGAATTAAAAAAATTTTTAATTATATATATATATATATATGTATATATAGTCTTAAATTTTTTATTGGGTGTTGTACGCACCGCTTATTTACCTTTTCGCTGTAATATACATTAATATTAGCTTATATCATTTCAAGTACTTCACCCACTATTTTAAACATTATTTTACCTGTATTTTTTCTTACCGTCTTCAAATTCGCTTACATGAGTCACTTAGGTCTTAAAACGTCTCGGTCTCTTAATTTTCTACTATATGTTAAAACTAGTTATTCCTGGAAGTCTAACATACTCGCATGTCCCGAACACAAAATAATGTACCTTCGCACCATCGACAGCCGTCATTGTTGGCTGCTGAGTTGCTTCCCCGCTACTCATTGCCACTTAGCTAACTAGCATGTATAGATGTTTACACTGAAGATCATGAGCTGCAGCAGAGTCAGTGATCCTAGTCACGTGACCAGGTTTTGTCTAACACCTGGAATGCTGTTCAGGGTTTTAAGATGGCGGGAGTTAAAATAAAAACACGTAAAGTTTGTATCTGTTAAATATTTCCCTAAAACAGTAAATTTAATATGAGAAGTATACCCGAGGGCCAGAGCATAGCATTCTGAATTATCGTTTTATTAGTAGCAGCTTGTAGTAGGCAACCTGCGTACCTTTAAGCATGACATGGCATGAGACCCTACGATGGAGAACTGCAAGAATAAAAGGGGCCGGAGATGCTCGAGAAGACGGGCTCGATTCTAACATGTGAAAATCCGGGGACCGACCTCGTCGGTGATAGAAACCTGATCACCGTGGTGGAACACCGACTAAGCGCCAAACAATCACTGTTCGCTGGGTAACTGCATCCAGAACTTTCTCCTAGCTCAGTTATTAAGGCCAAATCAGAATATTACAAGTGTTAAGACCAGCTGCCTATCCTTCCTGGAGAGCGCCAGTTTGGAGGCGATATGCGGTATATGGGTATATCGTAGTTCTCATAGGTAGAGAAGCTAAAAGTTCGTGTGCCGCCTGCTCCGTCCGGGAGTTGTGGTGTGTAAGAGAGGAAGTACGCGCCCATTTGTCGCTGCCGCTGTGCGTATGGTGGGTAAAAGCACGGCACAGGAGGTATCTCAATACACTCAACCCTCGTAAGTCTGTATGCCCTGTACAGGCTTCTTTCGGACCTGCGTGAAAGGCCAAACCGAGTAATGTTGACATCTTGAGCTTTGTGCCAATAGTCAAGACCCAGAGGTATATGTGGATGAGGGGGAAGGGAGATCATAAGGGACATGGAACCTCGTAAGAGAGCTCCAGTAGGAATTTATCAAAATAAATGCTAAAGTAAATACTCAATATTAACAAAACTATCACGAATACACAATTTTGTGACAACAATACATGGAATTATGATTTATAAAATAGGTTTTAAATTAATTGTTTCGGTATTTAATAAAACTCTCCGGTTTATAGATTATAAGATGTGTTGTGTAATTAAGTCTATTTTCTAATTTATTTAAATTAATGTATGTTTTTCCAGAGTTGCAGAATTATAAAGACACACGGAAACAGAATAATAAAAATGTATCTGATATTTTGTTTACTAGCACACAGTTATTTACTTTTTAAGCATATTTTATTTCAAAAATATGACTATTATTTAAAACAGTACTTTTTTGTTCCCAAACTCATTAAATAGCAAAATTTTGCAACTTTAAATCCAAATTTTTCCGGCGGGGTTCACCAGAACTCCCGCCCCTTTCCGCCAATTTTTGGGTTGGTATGTGGGTACATATACGTTTTAAGGTACGTGAACCAATCCCCGAACCTGTGAGACAGTGCGAATGCACAGCCAAGTTTTATAAGGTCATTCCTTGTTTTTCTAAAACTTGGTGCAATGTCAATTTCTAAATTTTAGGCATAACAATACAATTTTCTCAGAATAACTCACACAGAGATACATCATATCGTGTCTTTAACATGCCATTATTGTTCCTGTGGAGATGCTGAGCGAAGCCATGTGTGCTAATGTCCTTCGTAACTTATTGGCAAATTTTGAAATGGCTACTTTTCCTTCCATAGGTTATCCAAATATTAGGCCTATATCATGAGGGAAATATATTTTTTCCTCAGATTACATTAATGTTAATCTTACTCTTGACGATTCGTGAACAGCTTAACGATAAGTCAGCAAAAATAGTGACACATTGCACTCATTGTTTTTGTATTTTTGACAAGATTATTAGCAGTTTACTGTTCCAGGGTGTGGCTGTGTCTGTCAACCATTCCATCTGATTTCAAGTAGAGTTTTGTGGTTTACTTCTTTCACATGCACAGAATCCTTGTGAAGACATATATAAATGTAGCCTCAAAGTGCCTCCCCTTATCTAAATGGAGCTTATGTGAACAGCCAAATATTGTTATGCAATAACATCAGCTATAGCACGGGATCTTCGGTTAAGGAACAGTAGGAAATCAAGCCTTTTTGAGAATACTTTGTGGTGCCAGGAGGTATGAGTTACTTGTTTCAGTGGTTGGCAGGAAGTCCAGGACATATACGGGAATTCTTTAGGACGCGGCTCCAATATTGTCTGCTTGATGGTGATCACTTCTCTTAGTCCTAGGACATGTTCGAATGGCACATGCCTCACACATATTATGTCATATCTCCTCGATTGTGAAATCAATAGAGCCTGGCATAGTCTATGTCGATTTTATAGCTTATGCTAAAATAATTTCCGGCTGCAGTGTTATGTAGTTTCTTTAGCACTTCTGGGACTTTAAAAACTGGCCGAGTCAATTAAAACCGTATTAGTTTCTTAATGTTACTCTCCCACTTCATATACAGAACTTTGTTTTTAAGATTTCGAAAATTTCACTGCGCAAAATAAGTTTTGACTGCAGCCCTGAGACAAGGCATGTCCTCCCACTTTGGTCAACGGACGGACATTTTCCCTTTGCTAATTTCAAATATGCAGATTAGGGTCATGCATTTAGTCCTTCCTGGTTTATTAACCGAAGCCATGAATTTGTCTGACTGCTGTAAATACCTGACACTGGTCTTACGTACAGTTACTAACCCCGCTATCCCATGCCTGTTTTGGTCATCACTGGTAAAATGTTTGTATTTTTACAAGGAAAGTCCTAGAAATATCAGTTGCCACAGCAATTTCTAGAAAAACTGCTATGATTGTTTTGTAATAATTACAACGTATATGTTTGTTGTTGAATTACAAAGAATTGGCTTGTATTTTACATGTAATATAGAAATATTACATTTTAAAAACTGATTTTTTATACTAACGACACTAAATTGATTAGTTAAATAATAGTTGAATTAAAGAAAATATTGAAAAATAAAATAATAAAACAGTGTTCGTGTACGCACTGAAATTTTAAACCGCATAGTCAAGCTTAGATACTACGCCCCTTACCCATAGACTAAATTGACATAATTCTATATGTTTTTTTCTTTTATTGTACACATTTAATATAACGTTCAGGGATAAAACCGTTTTTTATTTGAAGGATGTAGTCAATGTGTAGATTCCATTTTTTCCTGAAAAATACACTTCAATGGTTGTAATTTTTGTATAACTGTGTTATTTGAGGTAAGCATATAATTTTGATGGACTACAAACTTTTCGAAAAATATTTGCAAGGACATACATTTAATTTTGCAAGGAAAAATATTGAGTATTACAAACGTTTGTAAGACTACAAAAAACTGCCTCGTAATTTTTTTTCACAATTCAAGAACCGACTATATATACAAGGAGTACCTTTGCAGGAATACGAACCTTACACTCTAAAAAATAGTTTGTAAGTTTACCAGACGTGCGTATAGGAACGCTAAGGTAGTAGGAATGGTAGAATTGTTTCCCAGATATCCATGGTAGCAATCCTAGACCTTTAATAAAACAGTCAAATGTATACTGAAGATACCAGACTTGTATTGTAACAACTACAAAAGTTTGCATATTTACAAGGCGGGAGTGTGGTAACTGTACCATACTGCGTCTGGGATAATAACTTCCTAAACATTCGAGGAAGTTTTTTTACAGTCTACATTTGTAAATTTATAAATGAATGATATATCAATGAATAGTAGTTGTTCTTGAAGAGTGTAAAGACGACGACTAGATTACAAGGACTCTTTGAAAGGGCATCTGTATTAAAGTGAAGCAATTCAGATCTATACTTTATATATTTTATACTGCACACGCACCGCAGAAGTATGATGCAAAACATTTAGGAGTTGTGCAGTAATGAATAAAGTAAATTGAAAAGCCTCCGCATTGTCAAAGACTCACAATGCAACCAAAATAGTTAGCTTTGTTGAGGCCTACTCGATTGCTATGCACTCTGATAAGTGTATGGATAAGATCAAAATTATTAAATTGATTGCTGTAAAACTCCGTGAACTAAAAAATGCAAGTAAACAGTTTTATTAAATTGCATTATTATTATTATTTTTTTAGTTGTAAGAACATTTATGTTCAGTTTCTAAATTCATGTAACGTAGATATATAGTGATCGGAGAATTGAATTTGGCGCAACTATTTGTGCATAAAATAAATTTATGTATAAAATACTTGGACACTTAAATTAATGTGTGTTTAAAACTTTAAAACACTCAATATGACAGACGAAGAACCCAACAATGACGTAGAAACTAGGAGAGTTACGAACGACAGGTCGCAATCTATTTTAAAGTAACATGTCGTTGTTTTAAAGTGGATGGACTTCCACAACAATTATACTGGAAGATAGCATTTAAAGTGCTTATAACATGAGTATAAACACAAATACTATGTATCATCCCGAAGCCTTTTTTTAACTTGGCTATGCAGCTGTAATATGCAAACGTGAAACATAAAGACCCATTTCATTGATGTGAAGACTGAAGCTTTTCGTTTCAATGAATAATACATGAAGTACTTGACTGGAAAGCGACGTGAAAATCCACCACCTACATCACTTTACGATGTGACGTTCGAAGAGCTGGAACAATGAAGTTAGGAGAGCATTACTGGAAAAGCTGACACAATGCTCTCCAAACCTGAAAAAAAAAAAAAAAAAAAAAAAAAAGACTTCCATGGATTAATTTGCACGTCGTGTCAGATAAAAAAAAATTGACGTTACTTAACACTTAACTTGCCACTAATTTTTAAATATGTATTAATGTTTAAGTAAGGTAATATATTAACTTACAAATGTTAGCATATGCTAATATATTCCCTCTTACATTTTTCAATTAATCAGCTTACTACTTGGAAGAGGTTTGCGAGTAAAAAGCAAGATATTGATAATTAATATAATTACTCAATTATAAATGTGTTGTCTATGGATGGCACTTCGAAAATAAGTTATCTTATCGATTGTAACTGTTGCTCCAGTATTATAATGACTGTAAATTTAGAAAGTTCTGCACTATAAACATCTGCAGACAAGTGTAATAAAAACCCAATATACCTTACAGCAATATAATATTGATTTAAAGTTACAAAATATAAAATAATTGATTAAGTAATACAAAAATTACTAATTTATATTTCACTTGAAAAAAAAATAACCAGTATTCATAATCAAGAAAACAACAGAAGTGTCATTTTAAGATAAAACGAAGGAATCAATATCTTGTACACTTTAAATATTGCAGTTAATGTAATTATCCTATTGCAATATGAATGTAGGAATTTGTCCGTTTAAATGTATATTTATGGATAGATAGACGTATCAAGGGATTAGGTAATGAAGAGTTAATATTTCTGAAAAACAGCGTGGGCTCAGATGACAAGACGGGACGTCTTGGCGATGCAAAGAAAGGATTCTCGACAGTCATCTATCAGCTTTGTGACAAAAGGATGGCGCGACATGGCTGACTCGGTGGAATGTGAAAAATGCCCAAGAAGAGCAAATTGTCTTGTGTGACAAGTAGGCAAGCCCTGAACCACACATGGCGTAAGTGACTCGCAGCTCAACCTCACACCCTCCTCTTACAGACACAATGCAAGAAGCGTAACAAAAAAAAAAAAAAAAAAAAGGAGGGGGCATCCGGGGGTCGTGTTGTCCACACAATGTGAAAAGTGTATTTATTTATTTAAATGGTTTTAATTGAAACGTTTGTGAGAAGTAAATAATAGCTATGTGTTGTAAATAATTATGGTTTATGAAGCAAATCAACAGAAAGTAATTATAATGGCTGCTTATTCGGAAGCGGAAAAGGCAAAGCTAGGGGGCGTGGCCAGTACGACGTTAAGTGCACGCCGATTGGCTGGCAAGTTTAGGCACGCCAAGGTGCAAGGAACCGGCAGACGCTTGCGTTTTTATATTTCTCCGTCTTGGGAGCCCGATGTGGGCAGACGCGGGATGACGATGTCGGGTAGCTCGAGGTTTAGCAGACAATGCATGTTCGGTATTAAAGGACATAAGGTCACCCTTCCGAAAGCCGATGTTTTTCCGACTGCAAGCAGTGCGCGAAATTTAAGGAAAGGAACAGTTTGTATGGTCAGCGTTTGTAGTGTCAGATTCAGAAGGGCTTATTAAGATAATGGATCCACAATATGTAGAGCATATAGCATAACAGTGTTGAAAATTCAGGGTTCAAAAGTGAGAGCTAAATTATAAATTATATTAATCGATTTTCTACTCTAACTTCTGCGTGAAAATATTATTTTAATATGTATGGCATTTTTTAAGCTTTGAGGATATTTGTGTTGAATTTTGAAAATCATATCTGTGCTATGATCAACTTATGTTGGTCTTGTAGGCCTAAACAATCTGGATAGTTAACCTATAATTCATTTGCAATGATTCTGCATGGCAAATAAATAAAAGATTCCATTATTATATATGTCTAGCAGTTTATCAATAATGTATCCCATGCTATGTCGAAGAGAAAAAAATTATAACACAACTTCAATAAATAGTATGGCCCGAAAACTCAAAAAACACAAATAATCGTCTGTCCATGCCTCTATGTGTGCACATAGTTTGTTATCCGCGACGCGGACTAGAACCACGAACTGTGAGGAAGAATGTCGGTGCACGAACCGCGGAGCAAATATGGGAGAGCAGGGCGGTGAGCCTAGAGATACAGCTACGGTCTAGGAGCTTTACAGCGGCGAGGGCCCTGTACCAAGGACATCCTCTGAGCAAGGGCGACGCCTGCAGTAAACTACACGACTACACACTGTCGGGGACCGCAACCTGGAGTGACCTGCGAGAGTATACAAGTAAGACAGAATGCAATTGAGTGTCGAGCATCGTGTTTCAGTAGGCAGCCACGCCTAAAAGGACATAGCGAGTGCCGAACGATATCACAGTTTGTTGTGTAATTTCAGCGCATGCGACACCCTAGTAGATAGTAATTTTATTCGAATATCCGTGGAGACGAGGCACCAACTGGCCATTCGACAAAAAACAGACATGCTATCACAAGCTGAGCAAGGGCTGAACCAGGCAGGTAATGATGTAATTGCAGTAAACGAAAACGAGGTCACGGCAGTAAGAACATGGTACGAGTCATGTTTAGAGGGGAAAATTTAACCAGTAAGGAATATGCAATCCGGTGAAATGGCCTCAGTAGGAGATGCAGACATTGTGTTAAGTGAGATGAGTCCGTGGTCAGATTAGAACATCCTAAGGGAGGCAATTTTAGGGGATTTGGTTATGTCAGAGCTAAGTTAGAAAACGAGATAAAATGAAGGCATAGGCTCTCTATACATTCAGACAATGCTTGGTCATTTGCTAACCGAAATATATGGGTGAAAGGTGAAACAAATACTGAAATAGTAAGGTCGTATGGTAAAGTAGAAGGGGTGAAATGCTAATTAAAGCGAGAGATTTGTTTGATGAATAAGTGAACATGAGAGGAAGTACGCGGTATAGAGGACTGTATAACTGGGGTGGTGAAATCACTTAGGAATATCGTAAATAATCTAGAGGAAGTGACGACGCAAAAATTGTAGGACACCATCGCGATTTTAAGGTGTAACTAAGGAAATATCATGCAAGAGATATACGGAGAGTTCCAATAACTTCGAATCGTTCGAGGCCAGTGTCGCGTGAGTGTTGCGAGCAACATATGAGAGAGCAGCATGAACGACAAGCCGCCAGGTACAACAGTTGTGCGAGATAGTAACAGAAGCACAACCAACATCAGCACGATGCGATCCGGTAGCAAATTGCGTAGCTCTGGTGGAAATAAAGAGGTTGACACCGATTTTCATTGGCTCGGGAGACAAGAATGGATAAATACATAAAATTATTTCCTTGTAGCGACGCCGGCAGCGTGTAGCTATTACTTAGCAGGTTAAGATGACCCGCTGACAATTGTGAGCAGGGGCTCGATTCTCAATCGGGGCGAGCGCGAGTTAACATGAGTTCTAACTAGACTCCTGCTCGATCTAGCAAGATAATTATGTTTGAAATACAATTCTCATCTAGACCGAGCAGCGGTCTAACGGGACTTTTAACAGGACCGGCCTAGCGTAGGCACTGCGGGCTGCGGTTAGCAAGTTAGCGAACCTTGTAAGCGAGTCTGTTGAATTACATTTACAGAGGCACTGCCATATTTATTTGAAATATTTGTGTGCGCCAACGAAGATTTTGGGATTTTATATTCGAGAAGGATCCATTCTAAAATTGTGCACCTACATTAAGTATAATTTTACAAATGATTTGTGTATTATGTGTTCACATGGGCGTACAAAAATACGCACTCTTGTAATATCCATCGTGTACCTGACACGATTACATACGTACGTTCGTAAATATATAGGCCTAGTTTATTGATAGTTGCTATTGCATAAAATAATTCACTTAATATAAATTTACCAGCGAATACAAATATGTTACAACAATATAAACATTCGTTACGCTCATGTAAGTAAAGATTTCGATTTGTATGTTAGGTTGAGATAAACTGCTCCGTTATTCAAATTCGTTCGTTCAAACATAACGTTTTGTCAACAGCAATGTACCACTCGTGTTTAATTTCAGACATATGATACTTGAGTGTAAAATTATGTGATACTATATCAAGTTGTTAAAAAAAAGGCAAAGTTAAATTGTTAAAAAATAATGTCCTATTACTAGGCCAACTGCATGTTTAGAGGTTAGAGACAGAGGTAAGTTATTGATTCTGATGAAAGTCATAACTGATACTTTATTAACCATAGAACAAAATATATTGTCATAGGTTTCGTCACAACGTAAACAAAACGACACTTTTAATTACATGCAGTACATCTGCAAGCGTTTCAAAACACTCTATTAAGTTAATGAAATAAGTACTTGAATTATAGTCATTGAACATATGTTTGCCATTGACATTATCAAGTACAGAAAATCAGTTGGGTTTAAACTCACTATCAGTTAATGTTCTTTCCAAGAATTTATTAAAATCATAATGGGGATTATTTAGCAGTCGAAACTCGCCACAGTTACAAAATCACGCACCAACTTCTTTGTCGATTGTCTTTTCTTTCTTTACAAAGGAGCATCGTTATTCTCTCATTGGTCAGCGAGCGATGTCTTGGGCTTCGGTACGCTATAATTCATGGAAATCGCAGCCTCGTACAGGGTACCAGGTAAATTTGTAGAGTATGTGTTAGATTAAAAAATACTCCAACATTATAATCTCATATCAGTTACGTGATTTTTTTGTCAGTAGTGATACGTCAAACCCCTTTTCTTTACCTATCCTATCCCGCGAACCTTTCTGTCTGGTCTTCAATGCACATTTTCTAAATGTCATTTACCATTCAAGCATGTGAAAACCAATGCGACACCAGTATTACACAAGCAGTGCAGCACTTTGTTATTTTACACGCCGTAACGGTTTTTTTTGCAGTTAATATTTTTGTTATCTAATACGAAAACTCGTTAATAATTAAGTGACATTTAAGACTATAACTAATTTAAAACAATTTATGTTAATGGTGTGTGTGTTTAATACTGAAAGTATTAATAGCACAATTTAACAAACAACACATTTTAACGTAAATCGTAATACATATTCGAGAAGAAACTGCCCACCAATCATTATTGTAGACAACCGTTTGTGCTGACACGGACATGCAAATGCTTTGTGTAACGTAGGAGCTTTCTTGAGCAGTTTAACGAACATAATAAATACTCATATTGTTTCACTTGCACACTTACCATTTTTTTTTCCAAAAACACAAATTAAGCTAGAATCAAAGTGGTGGTTACCTATTTAAGCTACGGTACGTGAGATTTGCAGTGAATGTCCACCATCGTATGTGCGGTGCTGTGGAATAAACTAGACACTCGTGTACGCAGTGTTGCCTACACGCTAGGCTGTATTTCATAACACCAATACTTGACGTGAGTTTTGCACGAAAACTATGCGTCCTAGACAGTCGCTACAAGAGGACCTTTTTATTACTAAGTTCACATTTCCCAATAATTCACTCTTAAATGTTGGATTATCCTGACGATAAAAAAAAGTTGTCAGCAATTTAAGGGAGGCCACCCCTTTTATTTTCGCAAGGGTAGAAGATATCAACTAACGTTTACTGTTGGTTTGTCGGCCTTATTGTCTTGAAGTAATATCCTGAGTTTTGTCAGTTTACGTCGATCACTTTTTGGCTTATGGGGAAATCAAAGTTTTAAAATTTGATTTTCAAATGCGAATTACTCCTTTAATATCACGATTATGTACAAAGTGTCATACATATTTCCTGCTTTATTTTTCACAAGGAATCACCTGCCGGAGTTTGTCGGTGTTTTTGTGAACGTCCTGTTTATGTATGTATATATATAAAATTACACACATAAAAGTGTACCCTGACTGACTGACATGTCAAACTTCAGTCCAAAACACTGTACCAAGAATCGTGAATTTTTTGTGTATGTTCCCCTCAGGTCGTTGGCTAGCAGTAAGAAAGGATTTTTCGAAAATCGAACTCTGAGTGGGTGAAAAAGGGTAAAACGTTTTTCCGAAGAAACGTCGATAGAGCTCGAACCCGAAGGCCTTTCACCGTGATTATTATTTGAATGTAAATTTATAATAAGCAATTTAAGGATTTTTTGAAATTCAACATTTAAGGGGGTGAAAAGTCAAATGTGTTTCCGATTTACTATTGATATCTATAGAATCGTTTGGATAGAAAGTTGATTTTCTCTTCAAAATGTTTTTTACGTAAATACCCAAAAAACAGTTTTAGAACTTTCAAAATTCGAACCCCAAGCAGTAAAAACGGGCAAAATGTGTTTTTTTCATGAATCGTCTATATCAGTGAAACACAATTGACTATCGTAGTGACTTTTACTTCGGTTGGTTACGTATACAAATGACTAACATAGGACTCAAAAATTTTTTGAAATTTGATAATTAAGGGGTAGACTATACGTGTTATGTGTTTTCGATTATTCCTCCATATCTATCAAACCAATCGAGATATCGAAGAGCTCTTTGCGTTAGATAGATCCACATGTACATATATAATTACAATTTAAAAACGTTTTCCGCATTCGACCCCAAAGAGGTAAAAAAAGTGTGAAATGTGTTTTCGATTCACAATCGATATATGTCGATACAATTTATTTTTATATAGCTACGTGATTTTTGTTTAAAATCAATGCTTACTCAAATACCTGAAAAATAATTTTACTAAATGTACAAATTCGCTACTTAAGGAGCTGAAAAGGGGTGGAAAGTGGTGAAATGTGTTTTCAATTAATCGTCGTTATACATTGAACCCGTCGTGCTATTGCCGTGTTTTTCACGTCCACGAGACACCAATAAAGTATTCAAAAATGTGATTAAAGGGTTTTTCGAAATTCAGTTTTTCAGGAGGTGAGAAGACCTGTAATGTGTTTGAGGCAAATCCTCGATATCTATCGAACCCATCGAGATAGTCAGTTAATGTTGCTTCAGGATGATGGTTACAGAAATGGTAGCAAATCAGTTTTAAGATTTTTCGAAGTTCGAATATCACAGTACTGTGCAAGGTAATATGTATTTATTAATTAATGATCGATTTTGATTCGAATGAGCGGGCTACCGTCGTGATATGCACTTCAATTTGATACTTAAACAAATTTCAAAGATATGAAGTTAAAATATTTAAATTTTCAACACGCAAAATGGTGAAAACGCACAAAATATGTTTTCAATAAATCAATTATATCTATCTCACCCGTAAATAGATATTTAGGTGATGTTCGCATTAGAGTGATGCTTACGTAAATTGTTAAAATGTATATGTAAGTTTTATGCTAAGATAACTTGATTATTAAGAATAAAACTAAGTTTGTAATATTTCAAGGCAGATGATCCGAAAAGCAAGTACGACCAGAGAGAAATAAATTATACCGCAGTTTCACTCTACAGTAACCTATCAAGAGGTGGTGTTGTGCAACCTCTATAAAAACAGGAAATAAAAATTTATTTTTTAAATTAAATTTGTTTTCACGAATAATTTCGACGTTACGTTACGCAGTTGTTTGTAGCTCAGGTCTACATTACGCGAGGTTCTGTGCTCGAATTCCGTTAAATGCTGCTTTTCGCGTGGACAGCTATAGTTAATTATCCTGCTGCAGAGTTAGCTCAACTGGCAGCATTATCATTCTAATACTTGATGTCTGAAGTACCAATCTGGTGTACAAATAGGTTTTTTCAGTTAAAGTAAATATTATCAGTTATGAATAATAGAAGAAAGGCAATACTGTGATCATGTGTAATTAGTTGCTCTCAGCGCAAAGCAACCGTGGAAATTCACTGAAAAGAATGTGTGTCACCTTCCGCGGTTTATCGGTCAAATTCAACTCCATACAAAAAATATATGGAGTTTTTATACGACGTATGCTACTTAGTACCATCAGATTTCCCTTTCGTACCTAAGCCACAATATTTCCACCTCAAGTCTACCTTGCTGTAAGTATAAATAAGGCCAAAGCAGTCGTAAACAATTTGCAGGGGTATACATAGAACTGCTACTCGCATGGGCAGCCACAGCTACGAAACCTGCTGCTGAGTCAACTCAACTAGCAGCTTGGTTACCCTAATGCATAAATATCCGCCTGGAGTACAAAGAACTCCTTCTGTTTATAGAAATATTTTCTGTTACGAGCAATACACCAGGGGAAAAGTGCTAGTATAAAATAAGGTGGGTGCTATAAGAAGGTAAATATAATAATTGTTATAATTATTTCAAAGTAATAACTATTTAAAACAGATTTAAATAGATTGCTAGAGAAAATAGTGAATGATTATTAGGTCGGAATTGTAGCAACGTATGCAAAGTACCCATTAGTAGAAGGAAAATGGTGGTCCGGGGACAGGGGCTGGGGGCTGAGGGTGTGAGGGTGACCTTGACCTTTGACCCCATGTAACCCGACACCCCGACGCCATCTTGTTTCCGGCCGCCATCTTGTTTCCGCCCGCCATCTTGTTTCCGGCCGCCATCTTGTTTCCGACCGCCATCTTGTTTCCGACCGCCATCTTTAATGACGTCAATTTCGAAAAATTAAAAAAAAATTAAAAAATTCCAAAAAAATATTTAAAAATAAAAAAAAGTTTAAAAATTCTGCCATATTGTTCCGACAGCCATCTTGGAGGTTTCTTCCGAGTCTTCCAAAAAAATTTTGAATTTGCATTCCATCCTAACCCTACTTGCATTAAAAAATTAATTTAATAAAAATAAAATCTTTTTAAAAACTATTTAATAAAAATGTTTTATATAAAATAATTTTATATAACAATTATTTAGTTAAAAAAATTCATCGGGTATGCTCGGCCAAGCTCGTTAACCTTCGGCAATCTTCGGCATGCTCAGCAACCTTCGGCTCGACATTCGTAAGGTTCACATGATATGCAGTATACATGTATACATAACCCCTAATATTTTTAATAACTAAAAATGTAAAGTCTATCTATACTATTTAATTTCTTGCGCCCCATACCCGATCAACATAACCCCTAATATTTTAATAACTAAAAATGTAAAATCATTCGTTATTATTTATTATTTAACAATACCCGATCGATTTAACTGATCAATTCAATCAATTAATAATTTTCGATTCAACCGATCAATTATCCTACATTCTCGAATCTATACCCGATCGATTTAACCGATAAATTCAGTAATTAATTATGACACTTACTTGCACATCTCCCAGACATGATGGACAGCATCCGACCTCTTCGGCATCCAGCAGGGGACTGACTATAGTTTTGTATAACCATGCAGTTATCTACAGTACCTTCCCCTCTCCCCTCCTTTCCCCTCTTCGCCACCATTACTGCTGCACCTGTCAGAACTTGTCCCAGCTTCTCTTCCTACATCACATGACCTTGAACTGACATTGAACTTCCCCCTCCTTTCCCCTCTTCGCATTACTGCTGCACCTGTCAGAACCTGTCACAGCTTCTCTTCCTGCATCACATGACCTTGAACTGTCATTGCACTTCCCCCTTTATACTTCCATCATTGTCAGTCAAGACACAACCTGTTCCAGCTTCTCTTTCTGCATATACTGGAGTATAAATAGCTACTTGAGCCGTGTGTTTAT
>PNEQ01129402.1:0-20395 GCA_003012365.1 Medauroidea extradentata
CCCCCCTCCTCCGCCTCCCCCTCCTCTCCATCCACCCGCCTCCTCTGCCTCCGCCCCTCCTCCTCATCCTTACAACACTCCTCTAGTCACCTCTAGTCAATTGCAACATCACTCTTGTACTCGCCACTCTGATGGCTCGCTAATGAGGTCTGGAGATAAGGGCTCGCTCCGATGAATCGTACCTCGTGACACAGTTACGAGACAGTCCAAATGCATGTTACAACATCACATGTATAAGCATGTCTACCCTGTAGCTTTCAAGTCGAAAGAGCCTACCTCGCACAAGCCATGTACAACCCACTAATATTTAACTTTCACAAGAGTGCATATACACTCGTACTTTATCTTGTAAGTAGTATTAACTGCTGATTTCAGACACACAAATTTATTTATTTCCATTTTTATTTATCCAAAGACATGTATTGATATTGTTTGAAACATATCCATTTAAACCACTGTTTTCATACAAGTAGTAGTAACTGGTGATTTCAGACACAGTTTGTATGTATTTTTTTCCAGACATTAATATTTTCTATAAACTATTTAAAGTGGTATTACTAAATTTCTAGGAAATAAAAATCATGAAAATTAATTTTATCATGTTTTTTTTTCATGTAATACATATATACATCATTTATACAGATATTATTCATAACCAAAACATTACAAAAGTTTCATCATATATACATGTACAAAACCCAGATTCGTGTTTTTAAACACAAAATAGTATTACCACAAAAATATTTACATACATCATGAATCTTCAAGTACTTTTAAAATGTCTTTGAGTATTGGACGTACATGTTTGCGCACCAAGGAAGCAAGGTAGTCTTCTCCTACAACACGACACATAAACGTAGAATCACCATCAATATCTTGTCCTTCCATGGTTGCCTGGGCCCCAACATCGTAATTTAGAATTTGGTCACCATCTTCAGCACCGTCACAGGATGTAGAGGAGGCTTCAGTCTCGGAGAGATCAGGCGATAATAGTCTCAGTATAATGGATTGCATTTGCAGAAGTGCATGAGCTATGTCTTCATTGGAGGCAGGAAGCAGTGTATTGCTCCACATGTTGAACACTACACATTTCCCCTCAGGATTGCAGCCAATCATCTCTTGACAATGTTCCCAACTTGTAGGATAATTTGCATACAGCCAATGCTCACCCAAGTTGCACTCTTCAGTGTATTCACGGTAGTTGCCTTCACCATCCCAGTAGGAATGCTCTACACACTGATCTCCAGGCTTTACGTGCTCGTAGTGCTCGGCAGGAGCGAAGCGCTGCATCTTGTCATGTTGATGGTCTACAGAGAACTGATCATCTTCCGAAAATGGCGGAGGAGCCTTGGTAGTGTACTGGGAAAGACCCACTCATCTTCTACATGGAAATTGATACAATTTATCAGAATGTCCCATATTCTTGTACACATACGACTGAAATGACACTTGATGTAGCAGAACAAATTTCCAGAAATTTCTGCTTCATTTTCACTTGCAGACTCATTGTTATATGTTGCCTCCTCTATCTTGACTGATAATTAATAATTGTCTTCACCCACATATATTTACATTTTTTCTTTTTTTTAATATCCCTTCATAAAATTTGCTGGTGAGAAATTAATATCTTGCAACACTTTTTCTCTATACACAGGGCACAGATGAGAAGCACAACCGGCTGTAAGGCATTGCATATGTGTAGATGTTGTTACACTTATGTCATGTTGCAGTCCATCACATTTCTTCACAAAAACACACTCTGGTGTCTCAACCCCTGATTTCATTTGGTCCAGAGCCAATGGTAGTGGCAAAAATGGTTTGTGTAAATTAACTGGACGGTTAACACCTTCAATCGCAAAACAAGCAGTTACATTGCTAGTAGTGTGCGGTGAGAAGGGGTTGAACGTTACACGAAAGTGGTTCCCATCTCTACACATTTCAAAATAATTTCTGTTTAGAATTTCTCCACTCTACTCTTCACTTTCAAATTGAATTTCATAAATTACACACTGTTTGCTGGTGATCGCGTAGGCATAGTTATCTGACCAGGGCTTGAACATGGGGCGAGGTATAGCTTCCTCCTTGGTAGTGTCAGGCCGTAGAACTGGTTTGTAGTCTTCAGAGTCTTCAGAGTTTTCAGAGTCTTCAAAAATGTCATTGTGTGCTTCGTAACTAAAGTATTCATAAATGTCATTGCGAACTTTGTCACTCAAGTTTATATGACTGTAGTTAGGAGCTTCTATCATTTTTCTGTGTATTTGTAAGCCTCTTGCTTGATATGTGAAAACAGAAAACTTTCAGTTCCATGGCCCCTGTTCATAATGATGATGGATTTACGAGTTGACTATGATGACAAATACACTTAATACATCAGAGGCGTGCATGGAGATGTCCAACAAACTTTCTCATTCTTCAAAATGGCAGTGTGGGTCCAACCACTGCACCTTTACACCCAGCGAATAACTTGTTCATTGCGTCTTAGTTTGTAGGAGATACAACTCTCACTGTTGTGGCGAATGATAATCTCACCTTTAGCTCGAATAATAAGCTCCTCAGTTGTGGATGATAGCTGGCTATCTGGACGGATATGGAAAACTGGGCAGTCTACAAACTTGCAGGGAATAGGCGTCACACTGAACACGTCTTCGTCGTTGACCTACAGAAAGTGTTCAAGTCCATTGCAGAATTCTAGACGATCTGGAAGACCAACAGGTATGTAGTGCACCCGGCGAAAACCAACTTCCGCATCGATGTAGTGGTGGAACTCTTCTGGTCGAAATCTAGTGACAATTGTTCACTGTGCTGTGAGTAACATAGTATCTTGACCAAGCAGTAACTGTGCGGTCACCCGTCCGGGCTTGCTATATACTATCTACTCTGATGTCACTCTAACTCAAGTCACTGGGGTTCCCAAACACCACAGCCATAGCAATAGCAGGTTCAGGCGGGAGCAGGTCAGGTCCTGTTCACATGACTCGCAGGCATGTTCAAACTTGTCGAACTTTGTGTTCAAGTAGCGAAGCGACAGGCACTCGTATGTAGTTTGCAAGTCTATAATATTAACATTTTCATTGCTATAAATACTTAGCCATTTTTTCTGCTCCACCCCAGCAACAGCGACAACTTCTTCAGCACCTATAATTTCAGTGAATACGTCTTTAATTTTCTCATAATCCTTATATCCGTCTTCCCAGTGTAGTCCATGATAATTTTTTGTAAGCCATTTATTGGTGCATTTACTTTTCTTATCCAACAATTTCCAGTGAAATGGTGGCAGGAAGCTATGCGTTGTCACTTTTCCATCATTGTATGCTATGCTATCCTCTTTAAGAATAAATCCGAGTTGAGACTGGAAGCCCTTGATGCTTGCGTACATGTTGACGTCCAAGACCGAGCTGAGCTGAAGTTAGTATTTTCACCACTTTATCCCTTGCATTATATGTTGCCAAAAGGTCGTGAATATTGAGAGCGTAGGCCTGTGTGCAGGCAGGTATATTCTCCGCAGCTGTCATTTCAATGCAACAATCAATTACACCAGTGTTTATACGATCGTATTGTTTACTTACATCAAATACAAGGAGCGGGTCACTGTTCATAAACTCTTCTGATTCGAGTGTGGTCGAAGATTCGTGTCCATAGTATGATTTCTGAAAATCTGCAAACATTTGGTATGCCAACTTGAAAGAACCGTTACTGAAATTCGCGTTCAAGTCCACGAATGGAAAACTTTCAAAGTTCAAATAAACTTAGGCATTCTTTATATTGATGTGATCAAACTTTGAGCGATCTGAACTTGTGGTATTCTGTCTTCCAGCCTGGATTGATAGAATTATGTAGCATGGTTTTTCCGTTGCAAATGATTATTTAACATTCCAATTAACATTTTGAGACTGAGTAAGGGCCGGACAAGTTTGCAAGTTCCACGAGCGGAAAGCCACATCTATATTCCTTCTTTTCTCGACGAACTTGAGTAGTTTTATTCTCTCTTCCATTTTTACTTGAACGTGTGGCAGCAGCCACTCTATTGATTGTAAAGAGAGTATCACGACCTCTGGGTTTTCTGAAGTATCCAGTAAAGCATTTTTCTGAGTATTGGCTAAAATTATGACCAACTCTTGTTTGGAATTCACTATAATATGCTTTTAATCTTCGGCGAATCCTAGCAACGAGGAAAGACATACACATATTTCTAATCTTCCACCTTCATTCACAGGGTTTTATAATTTGGTTCGATTCCCCATCCGGCCATTTTGGCTGCAGGTAGTTGGTTGTGTGTTAGAGACAGGTAGTTCTTCATAGTAGCTGTAATACCTACATCCCGTGTCTGATCAACCTCGACACCATTCAATTCATAAGCTATTTTATTAATAATGTGAAGTACTCCATTTCTAATTATCTTGGTGGTTACAGGTGTGGCATTTCCTGCCTTTGTTAACGTACCTCTGAATCTCAAGTATGAGTTGCATGGTAAAGTATAAATGTCCTGGTTTTGCACCAGTATTCGAACCTCGGACGACAGCTGGTATGGGCCGGGCAGGTAAGGCGAATAAGCATGGAATTCAGTATTTGTTATGGAATCCTCATAACTTACAGGCTCGTCCACATTCAGTATTTCAGCTTCCATTCTTCTTGACTTTGAAGCCTAGACTCTTCAAGAACACAATATTTTTACATGTTAACACACTGGATGCCCGTGACAAACTGACCTTTGGCTTGGTGGGAAGACATGTTTTTATAATCTTTTTTCTAAAACTCAGGCCCATCTTTCTTCAAGTGCAAGCGCAATGCAATTTCTTCGTTTCTGAAATTAATTAGTTTATCATCCTGGTCGACTATACGAACAATAACTTCCTACACTTTTCTATGATTGGTGCATAAATGAGATTTTTCGGGACTTCTACCAGTTAGAATCCTGGCGGAACAGTCGCTGAAAACTCGTGAAGTGTATGGTTCGGTTTACCATTTAGATATGAGCCTGTTAAGATTAAAGTTTACTCTTGTAACATTCACTGGCAAAATGTTTACAAGTAGTGTTGACTGGTGTAATTTTCCGCTCTCATACACTTTGTGTTCGAATCTCAGCATGGATGCTAGAGTATCTTTCTCGGTAAAGTCAATATCTTCGCCACATAAAATTTCACTTTTCAGAGTGTTTGGATTTCCTTGCAATACAAAACTTACATCAGGACTAATGCTTTCTTGATGTATGCTGCAATGTCTTCGATCTCATACGATCCTGTCGGTACAGTAACCTCTTCAGTGATGTAATTTTTTACATAGCGAAATTTGCAGTTTGAACTATCCACATTAGGCACGAAGAAATAAGTTTGGAAATCAATTAGTGCCACTGACCACGAAACTTTTAAGTCCAGAGCTGGAAAATGCACGGAGCGTAGCTCTGAGCGCTTGCCCGTCAAGATCAACGTTACGGACATGACTGATGTAAAGTAGTGCATGAGTCAAATATTTATTAGTCACTAATTAAGAACTTTAGACATAAATGACCACAGTTCCACTAGGTAGGTAATTGCTCATTGAAATAATTATAACTTAGTTCCATCCCCTGGAAATACTTGCGCACTTCTATGGACGGGCCAAGGTTTCTAAAACTGTCATAGTAACCAACATTGTTTCCATATTTTGTATAACTAACCCAGTGAGTTCCTCGGCCGTTAGCCTAATCTAAATTTATAATTTCACATTCGTTATGTCTTGGTTTTGATGGTAATTTGTCTGTCATGAACACACCCCTGAAATTAGGTATTTGTACTTTTCTAGCAAACTTTATTAAATCTAGGTTTGTTAGTAGTCTGTTGGGTAGTCGGTTTAGGACTGTTTCCTTTTCTTTATGGTTCTTTTTTTTCAGACGTCCTCCACCCACAGGGTATGGTCTTAGGTAAAGTCCTTTCCCGTTTTTTGACCCTAGTGCAATATCTTCCTTTTGCTTGTTGTGATGTTGAAGTTCTTCCAACTGCTTACCTTGGTTTCTCGATGTATTCACTGCTCTGGCAATACCGCTAACTCCGCCAATCAGACCCCCTAGTGCTGCCAGGCCAGGCAGGTGTAGAGGCAGGAAGCCTCCCTCTTTCTTGCTTGCTTTCTTATTCTTGCGACTTTTATTTTTCTTCTGGCTAACTATATTTTTGTCAGACTGTATGAATTTAATTCGAGTATTTGTAGGAGTGGATGGACCACCCCTTATTCGCAAACCCATTCCTCGCTTGACTTAAGTCTTCATGATTTTGGATATTCCCCAAGCACAACTCTTTCACCAAACTTTGATCCTTTAGATTTGGCAATCTTCTTTGCTTTGACTGCAAGAATAGCGTCAGCAGCATGTCTATCTTCCAGCTTGTTACTATTGGTATAAGCATTTGTCGTGCTCCTTGTACGCCTCGTCCAATTGATTAACTCAGACATCACCACTCGCGGGCCTCTTCTTCAGCTTAGTTCCTGGTCCACAGAACTAGTACCCAGGAATATGTGCTTCGAAGGGTAAGTTATTTATAATAGTATTCACTAGTCCTCTTTCGCTCTTAATCTTACTCCTACAAGGCATCACGATACACTGAGTTGAACATATGTAAGTAACTGTTTTTATGAATTTTATTCAGTATCTTTCTTGCCTGTGAACAGTACAGATGTTAATAATGCACCTCCACTGTCGCATCTGTGGTAAAGTATTTACTGCTTTCCACAGTGTACAGAGACATGAAGCACGTACATGAAAGATGAAAACTTCAAGAATGAAATTTCAGTGTGAACTCTGTCATCGACAGTTTACCAGGAGTGATATTATGAAAAGACATTGTAAAATTTGTAGAAGAGCTTCTCCTTATGCACCACAAGAACAGTACATAGCACCGCAGGCACCGCACATAACACTGCTGGCACCGCTCATAACACCGCAGGCACTGCACATAACACCGCAGGCACCACACATAACACCGCAGGCACCGCACATAGCACCGCAAATGGTACCGCAGGCACTGCACATAGCACCGCAGACATCACACATTATTGGTGGTAATATACATATTGACAAGCAAGAAGTAAGTTTGCCCATACGTATTACTACCGAAGATGAATTCACCTCTCACGAATCAAGACATGGTTCCCTCCTTCCCAATACTGTCCGTTGCATCATAGCAGGTCCTTCCAATTGTGGTAAGACATGTGTGCTCTTAAGCTTGCTGGAGGAGCCTAATGGTCTCCGGTTCGAGAATGTGTACCTATACTCAAAATCATTACAACAGCCAAAGTATCAGCGACTTGGAAAAATTCTAAGTTATGTGGATGGACTTGGGTATTTTCCATTCAGCGACAATGAAGCGGTGGTACCGCCAAGACAAGCTCTACCAAATTCTGTGTTTGTATTTGATGTGTAGCCTGCGAGAAACAGGCTTGTATCCAGGAATAATTTTGCATGGGAAGACATATGTCAGTAGATTCCTTTTAACTTTGCCAGACTTATTCACGTATTCCCAAGCAGCTATTGAGAGATAATGCCAACCTTTTGATTTTGTTTCGCATGGATGACTTCAACTTGAGACATCTTTACTCTGATCATGTTAATACAGACATGGCTTTCGATAATTTCAAAGAGGTGTGTGTTTTTTGTTGGAGTGATCCTCATGGATTTCGTGTAATAGCTTAAGACTTTCCTCTACTTAAATGATGGTACAGGCACGGATTTCATCAGTTCATAAGCCTTCGTCAGTGAGAGATGAGCTACATAATCTCCAAATTCAGCCATAATGGCCTGAAATGTAAAATGGAAAGTTGTTTAGTGCCTACTGATGATGGGAACTGTAGTGCTGAAGGAAAAAGACTTAAAAATATTGCATGTCCTAGAGAAGATGGAGATGCTATTAACAAGGCATTTATTTACACACTTCATGGTGATTTGATTAGTTTGATACAAAATGTACTAGATACAACAAGTAATGATATTACAAGTTTGATACATGATGTGGATGTTAAACTCAGGGCTATTCCTGTTGATGTAGAGAATTTGCTGGACAGGAAACTTAATACAATAGAAGGTCTGATAAATGAAACTTTTGGCACAGACAAAGTCCTGGACCAGATTACAACGCACATTACTAAACTTGAAGATTCGATTAAAAATATTGAAAATATGCTAACATCAGTTTATAATCCACCTCCAGTCGTCGATTTGGAAGGGAAAAATAACAAGCCGAGTTATAGGCCTCCACCTAAGAAAAACAACATATAAATACCCTGTCTTGTCATTATAAGTGGGTAGTACAATGTCTGACATTGTCTGTGACTTACACGCCATGATTAAATGTATTCACGCAAAGTATTGACAGCTCAACATGCTAGAATGGAGCGTGATATGATTAATGAAGAAGCTTTCAAACCTATAACAGACAGACTGGACAGTTTGAAGCCGAAACCATCTCCGCCTGTGACAGTGAAGAAGGAAGAAGAGCCTCAAACTATAGTGAAATGCAAGAAACCTACACAAGAAGTTAATGAAGATGATTTGCCTCTCTCCGAGTGGAAACGGAAAAAGGAACAAAGCACAATGCTTCATGATTACTCGACAAACTCACGGTCCAAAGATAGGACATATGGCGTATACAAGCAAAATAAAAAATATTTTTTGGGAAAAAAACAAATTTTTGGCAGGGGAATTTAAAAAAAATAAATATGGTGGCCTCCAGGCTATGCAAACAAATGACTTGGAAATTGGTGGGGGTAGGGGAAATTATTCCAAGATGGTGGATGGTTTAAAATTATTTTTAGATTAGTTTTTTTCTTAATTTTTGAAAATTTTGAAAGTGATGTGATCCAAGATGGCTACGGGAAACAAGATGGCGGTGGTGACATCATCCAAGATGGCAGACTCAGCACCGCGGCACCACACCCCCTATCCACTTGTGCTCGGACCTGCCAAACAACACTACTAGCAGCCGCCAGCTCAGCTCGCCGACTCGCGCGCCCCTACAGCCAGTTGACAGAACCAGATCACACCCTCCCCTCCTGGTCGTACCCCTCCATGGCAAGTGGAGTGGGAGGTCCGAAGAGGAAAGGGAATCCGCCAGCACCGTCAATTGAGGCCTCCGCTGTTATTCACCCAAGCCAAGATCCTCGAGACCTCGGGAAAACCAAGGAGAAACCCTACCCAAAACACCACCTGTACTCAGGACTCTCACTAATCGCTCCCAATAGAAAGCCCCTTAAGAGCTTCCACCTCCTTCAGGACAACCCCCTAATTATGGGTGTTCGCTCAGCAGCTTGAAACTGTGTGTAGGGCACTAATTATTTTGTTGGTTAGCTGTATTGTATAAGAATGCTTGGAAATTGACGAATAGAGGTTAGCAATCGTATAGCACAAAATCCTAATCTTAGGCACCAGAAAATGTATATAAATTTAAAACTGATAGTTTTACATACAGATAAGCTCGGCACATAAAAGAAAAAAACATATGTTCGAGAACATTTTGCATAGATATTTGCTCTAGACAGTAGATCAGGCAAAAAGAACCACTATTTTTTAATGAACATGTGTCAAGAAATGGCATCCTTTAAAGTTATAGGGGTGAATACAAGTTCGTACATATAAATTAGTAGTATTTTTGTAGGTACTATGTTTTTGTAAACTCTTGTAATTTAACAATGAAAAATCTCTGTTGGAATTTAAAGTTACAGGTGTACATACAAGTGCACACACGTAAATTACTTGCCCTGTGAGATGCCACACTGAGACAAAAGTACTGTTGTAGGTACTATGCTTCTGTTAAAATATTGACAATACATTTTTTGGGCAGTGCTGTGTCTGGATTGTTCCTACAGTAAACTTTATTCTAAATGATGAGAATGCTTTGCATCTCCTACAGACCAACATCAAATAATTTAGCAAACAAAATTTTTCAGAATTTTTTTTATCAAAATGTGTATGCAATTTCCATACATACTTTAAGAATTTCCTGTAGTGGTCCATGATTGTCATCTTGGAGCGGGTGGGGGAGGGGTTACGATGGTTGCCTTAGGGTGTTCCATGAAAGATGTCCTGGGAAGGTCTGCGAAGGACGTCCTAAACAGGTCCATGAAGGATGCCCTGGGGATGTCCGCTAAGGATGGCCTGGGGCGGTCTGCTGAGGATATATTTCCTCTGGTGATCCATAAAAGATTACTTCAGGTGGTCCTTAAGGGACAATATCCTCTGTGTGGTCCTTGATGGATGTCTCCTGGTGGTCTTTTTTGGGCATCCCAGCTCAGACTTCATCAAACAGGGATGACCTATGGATGTCCAGGATGCACCAGGCACAATTGAGGCACACAAATAGGATCACTAATGGATGACCTGTGACAGTTCCTATTATCCATGTGGGTATAGCCTGAGAAGGTCCGTAGGCGCACTCATGCTAACTGGGGTGTAGTCTCATATGCTGAACGCTTGACCACTTGACATATTTTTACTTCTAGGCATATTTCTTGCTGCATGCACAATGTGGCAAATAGATTTAATTTGTTACAGTTCTGACACTTTTTTCCCATATGCTAGACACAGTTCCTTCTTGCGCTGATGGTTTCCTCCACAATAGAAGCAGTGAACCAGTGTACTTGGTTGTCCCTGTGGTTGGCCTCTATGTTCCTTCTCCTTCCATCTCCCTGATTTGCTGGCTGTCCAGTTTACTGTTTTGTCCGCCGTGTTGGTGTTTTCCATTTGCTGCAGCTGGTAGTTTGTTGCTTCGTATGCTTTGCATGTATTAATAGCCCCTTGCAAGGTAAGCTTTAGATCAGATAACAACTGCCTCTGCAGACGGTGATCTGCCACCCCTACTACAATCTTATCTCGTAACATTTCCACAGTCACTTGTAGCACTTAAAGCCCGAGCCCTGCATACAAACTGTTCTACACTTTCTCCCATCTCTGTGATGTGCCGAGCTAAACACCAATCTCTCATAAATTACATTTTTTGCAGGCGTGAAATGTTTGTCCAGTGCAGCCAGAATAGGCCGCTAGTTTTTCATTTGTCTGCTTCCGATATGTCGAGTGAATGATACATTTAACACAGTCCCGCCCGATAATGGATAACAAACAACAGACTTCAATGGTTTCGTCCTTCTTGTCGAGCCCTGTGGCTACATAGTATTTTCAAATTTAAACTTAAAAAGTTTCCAGTTTTCTTGTACGCCACCCGATTGTACATCAATCAGCCTCGGTACCTGTATAAGCCGATCGCAAGCCCCTTCCATTGTGTCAGTGCGTGCTACTTTGTTCTCAATAATTTAGTGCTCACGTGCAAAGTCACCTCGCCCGATTCACGTTTTCTCACTGTTTAATTTGTGTGTGTCAACCCGGACATGTGTAATTATATTTTGTGTGCAAAATGCATTTATTTAAACTCAAAATCCCGACGCTGCCAACATGTTTCAGGTTGTTCTGGCTCGGCACCACGTCGCATACCCACAGTAGGCGAACCACTGAAAATATTTGGTATGTAAGTTGGCTGAACATTGGCATTGTTAGAAAACATGTCATTAGCAAAAGATACATCTTTCTTTGTTATTGTAAGTTCAACTATTAAATACAAATTCGTCTTTCATATATCGTTAATCAACATGTGGCATCATAGAGCAATTGGTAAGGCAGTTGGTTTCTAATAACAAGGACTCCAACAATCCATGTCTGTGGTTCGAATCTACCTTGATTCTGGTCGGAATTTTTTTTATTGATTTTTATAATTTGTGTAACCCACAAGAACTTTGAAAATAAAATAATTATGAATATTTGGTTAAATTAACTTTGTACAGTCAAGTTTCTGTGTATTTTTGTAGAGAAATGCTGGCCTAACGTTGGTAAATGGTTGGCATTACATATGTCACACACATAATTTAAACAATCCAGTGACATTGGGCCAATGTAGGAAATTAGTAAGAATCCAACCAAAAATCACAGTTGGGCCTACATTTTTTACGTGACACTTCAATGTTGAGCCAACGTTGCATGCCAATGTTGGCCCAACCAAATTTTGCTACTGGGGAAGGAACTATCAACACACACATTATAATTTTTCTGTAAATAAAAAAAATTATACATATTAATATAACAATTAAAATGTACTGAAATTCTCCCTATTGAGATGTAACAATTATGCTAAATATAATACACCAGAGGAAAGTCCGAGCAAGGTGCTGCAACAGTAACACGTTAGACATGCATTCGTGACGTCCCGGGTTCTATCCCCAGCCCCGGTCCTACAGATTTCGGTTCTTGGCGATTTCCCGAAATCACTCCATGCAAATGCTGGGATGCCTACATCCTTACCCAGTTCCTGTCCTTACGAAAAGTTGTGAGACTCCGCAGGTAAAGACGTAAAGCCCGGTCACCCTACCGGAAGGAAGACTGTAATGCAGGTAAGACATAAAATGTCAATGATATAATCGCAAATTGCCAACAAAAAACCTTAAGGACACGTTTACATGTCAGGTATATAACCCTTAACATCTGTACCAAACTCAACTGAACGTGATTGGAGCATAAGAAAAAAATTAGTCCACAGAAATACACAATTCAAAGCTATAAGTTCTCAAACTTCATTAAAATTGGCAGTGAACACAAAAACTCTGCTGCTTTATGCTCTTCAAGACTTCCTATGAGATGTTTAGTACTAACGTCGTAATGAAGGCCTAACCTGTTATAAAAGCATAAAATCTTTCTTTGAGAACAGAAGGGAAATATTGGCTGTGTCTTTAAGATACTTGGCCAAACATATAGGCAAATATTTTAGCTGGAAAATGCTGCCCCTTTAAAATGTCCCTGTCACCGATTTTTGTGTATACAAATATGTATTTTACCAGCCATGCAGTAGTAGCTAACATTTTATAACTGTGGCCCAAAAGCACGCATTAGCCATGTCTCTAGTTTCAAAGTATGAACTTCCACCGTACTTCATTACAGAATTTTTCACTTGAGCCGAGGACATGTAGTTCACCAGCACAGTCCTAATATCTTTGTGCTAGCCTTCATCACCCGTAATTAGAAATGAAACTGCACTGAACCAACAGTTCCCATCTCCCATATTGCAATGCACTTCTTTTGGCACTGTTATGGAAATAGTTTTTTATTATTTCAATTATCAATTATTTACCAGGAATGCTTTACTTCGTTACATTTTAACTTTTGCAGCTATTTTCCAACGGGGTAGAATTCACTGTTTCCCTTTTTATTCAATCTAGATTTCTCTCTCTCTCTCTCTGTTTTTGTTCAGTTAAAATTTTGTGATCAGTAGGATGCTCAGAGTAATTTCCTATGTTATATTGAATGCTAGAATGTTTTTCTGTGTCGACATATATTTTTTCTGCACTGTCCTTTATGAAATTTTCCTTGCACTATGTTTTCATCTTGAATTCCTGATGATCTTTCATGAACAGTGGTGGATTTAAGGGGGGAGGAGGGGGTGACCGCCCCCCCCCCCTAAGAACCTGTTGTGTGATTTTTTATTGTGGTAAATTTTAAAATATTTACATAAGAGGCATTACATTTTTACAAAGAAAAATTTGTTAATAATATTCAGCCACGCAATTGGACTCACAGATGCCTAAACACTCATAAAATATGTACATTTTATAAGGTCATAACTACAAAACTTAATATTGCTAAACAACTTTTTCCCTTCTCTCAAGCTCCGTTTTACATAAGTGAGGTTCATTCTTGCTCGAAAAGCGCTATGTGCTGTGCTGGTGGGAGGATATAGTTCCTGTTTTTTCTCTTGTTTGATGTCCCTTTCGACCCTTCTCAGCAGGTGAGCGAGTGTGTCAGGTCGAAGAAAGGCTGGTCAGATCAAGGCCTTGTCATAAATAACAGCCCACAGCCGGATGTTGCAAAGAGGTGGGAGGGGCCGGATTGCGAACTACGACACAATGTCTTCACACACTCTCAGTCACTTGTGCTGTGAATGAGTAATAGTTTCAACTATATTTGTCATGAAGTGTTTTACATTATGTTTTAACGTTGAATACTAACTAGGAATATAGAGAAAATAACCTGTTTACATATTTTTAGTAAACTGCAGAAACGTGAAGCAACAGGAGACGGCGATGCTGATACTGTGACACAGGTTCGTTTTTATTAGGTTCTTTATACCATGAAAGCAGTTTAAGGTAGTTGTTGTGTGAAAATTTTCCAAAATTTAATTTGTATGATATAGCGTTATACATTAAAACCTGATGAACAATATTTTAGCGTGCATAGTTTTCCGATAACTGCATGTCGAAGTCAAAACTTCGACGTTACTGGAACATATCTCAGCGAAACCTTAATGAATAACGGTAGTTAAATAATTGACACTGAACTTTAATTAATGTCGCGGGCTGTAGCTTACTGTTATAAAAACAACAAATTTATTTATTCAAAGAAATCTAATGAAGTAAAGGATTTTTACTAGACTTTCAGAAATGTTTAAAAAAAACAACAAATTTTTTTGTTCTTGTGTCAATAAAGCTGTTGGTTTTCGTTGTGTGTATGTTCCAGTGACATGAGGACAAGTGAATAGATTTTGATTAGTACTTAACAGCTAGGTATTTTGTGCTTTTGCTTATTATGGGTGACATGATATGAGTATGCCGCAGCACCGGAATGAAGGGACGAAGTAACCAGAAGATCCCCGAGAAAATTTGTCGACCAGAAAAACCAAATGTATTGCAAAATTTACCAGGTCGCACATTTTAAAGAGCTACCACAACCAAAAATAATTCATCTAAGAAGAATTTTAAAATTGTTTTTAATCTGTGATGACATAAAGTTTTGTGGTGCAAAGTGTGTGGAGTAATAGGAAGTCGGCAAGTTCAGTTTAAAACAGGTAGCAAGCTCTCATTGTCCTCCCCTGGCATGATCATTATTATGCAAGGTTTGTTGGTTTCGCACTTGACGATTATACGCCAGCTAATCTAAACAATACGTAGTTAAATAACATCGAATGTTACCATGGCGACGTCAGCGGTCTGCCGCCCTAACTAGTGGCACTTTGCAATACTTTTAAATAGTCGGTCCGAATACCGCAACTCGCAGGCGTCCCGACGCATAAATTGAAAACACCCGCCGTTGTACCCCGAACCGTCGATCTCTTGATTCAACACCGTCTCTGCAAAGGCGTCTGGTGCATGAACTGACTTCCTGGGTTACCCTGGCCTGTCGTTATCTGCGGCTCGAAAACGTCTGTCCCAAAATCTGTCAACAATCTAGCCATGATCTTGTTTGGCGCCAACTTCCCTGTTGCTTGCCCTGCAGACGTTGGTTCAGTTCGGCCAATCAGGAGACAGCTCCTAAAGATAGCCCCGCCCCTCGAGGACACTTAACTTCCTGCCACTGCCATATATATTACATAATTATTTGATTTCATTCAACTGCACTTTGACAAATACCCTACATGTTTATTTAATTCTTAAAATTCCTCACATTCTAGTTATTCTAACAATTTAAGGCTGTTCAAGAAATAAAAAAAGTTGTTAAATTCCATATTTAGCAACTTCTGTACTTAAATCATGTGTAATGTAATGATTTTAAACCAGCACCGATACATTAAAATAGGTTTTTATTACTTTTTTATATACTTTATCGTTGTGAAGTTATAGCAAGCAAGACAGTAAAAGTATTCGTCATTTATGAATGAAATTTTTTTTAATTACCTAAAAAAGTGCTTCTGACATGCCAAAGAAATTTTGTGAAGCTGCCAGCAGGCATTCTCGAAAGGAAAAAAAAAATTTTCAGCAAACTTTATATCGAAAATTAGCAGCAACTTGGATTGTCTAAAAAACTAAAACCGTTAGGTGAATGTCAAATATAACGGTTTTAAACAATAGCGCCATTCTTCCTGATTACAGAGACACCAAGTTTATAGCAATGCAAACAGTCTACTCTTAGTGGCAGGTAACTGAAGTAACATGTGCAAATCCCCGTCGACGACGTGGCGAGGATCCGCTGAGAGACGTCGAGATACCGCGATAAGCTACCAGTAAGGTGGCGCCCCTCGCGGAGTTCGCTGCAACAACGCGGGGGGTTTTGTGAGGTACGGTGGCTCGCTTGATAGCCTACTTGAATTTTCGCGCGGGTTTTTTGGTAGATGCGGTGTTCTGGATTTCGCGGTTTTTTTTGTTAGACGCGGTGTTGTAGATACAGTTGGTGTAGTTAACAGTGATATTGAAAACTAGCGCGTGTTATATTCAACTTTTTTCGTCATAGCCAAGTCTCGGCGACGGATACAATTGAGGCATAACTGATAACTGAAAAATATCCATATTTAATGTGTACATTTAATAATCAATCTTTTTTTCCTGCAATAGAAAACAATTCACTAAATTTGTTACGTTTTGTTGACATACTACAGTGTTGGAAAATTAAAATGCGCACTCATTCGTAAAACATTAGTATTCAGTCACGATAGACCTTCTATAATATTAAATTTCATTATGTAGGTATAAATTTAGTGCTGGGAATTTCAGCTTGCAAAAGTGTGCATATACTTAGTGATGTCTATTTTGGGAATTATTATAAAATATTTACAATGACAAGACACCGCTGCGACAGCTGGAATTTTTTAAGTAACACAATAAAAAAATCGCCATGACAAATATCAAAGACGTTAGGAAGTAGGTATTTTACTGTTCATTCTTCATTAACGACCGAACCCAGAACATTATCCTTTTGACATCATTACCAAGCGACGAAAATGAAGATGTGAGAACATAAAAGGGGGAAGAACGAAAGGTACAGACTATTCTGGGCTCCGAGCTAAGAAGTGCCTACTACTCCGACATGATGAATAAACCTTGCAAATAGTTGTTGCAAAATTTAACAATGAAGTATAATTGTGTTACAACTAATAGCTCTAATAATTATGTGAGCAAAAGCTAATTTGGTTTGCAGTGTATGAACAATATGCAAATGTAATGTTAAGTGAACATTTAAACTTGGTTGTGCAAAACGGAATTGATGGGTTAGTTAGAGATTTTTTTGCAACACATACTATTAAATATTATCTTCACATGAAATTGTACATTTAACACTGTAATTTATAGCAGCGAGTATCAAAAGGAACAAGAGTTCGCTTAGTGCATCTAGTTTCTAGTATTTCCCCCTAGCATAACTATTATGTGCTGTACCAGTAATACAGTATTGTTTATTGAATTTGTGATCAATGTTTTATCTTTTAACATGCTCGGCTAAATATCTTACCTAATACGTTTACACACATAACTTATATAACTATAAACTTTTGAAAATTACGGTGTTCAACAAAGAAAAGTGTTGAATTTTATAAGGTGTTTTCATAGTTTCACTGCATTTTGGATTAGGGCGTTCCTAATTTTATATAGTGAACTAAATATTTTTATGTAATTTATAGACATTTTTCTACCAACTAGTGTCAGGGTTTCTAAACAAGCACGACAGTCAATTATTTTGAGGACTGTAAGGGCTGTCTGTGTCAATTTTTTTATGAATTTAAAATTTTCGCTGTTATGTTATGATCTATTTTACAAAAATTAGCAGTGATTTCTCTAACTTGCCGAGTGTTATTTCCACAGTCTGAATAAACGGAAATACTTAGTAAATTTATGAATTATAACTTATTCTGATGTAGAGTGAATGGGAGTGTAATACGTATTTGGAAATAAACATCAGCTCCGATATGGAACTCAATAAGTTTATCGTATAGGTGTATCTCATTATGTGAGATTTTTCATTCCAAATTGGTGTCTGTACATATAAATTCTAGAATCAATCATTAATGCCCGGCAATTCATTGTGAGGTAAACGGTACATTGTTGGTCTCACGTTTAGCAATAATGAAAGAACTAAAAAAGTCGCTCGGAGGATGAGCCAAAGTCATGTCTCGGGAAGCCCCTCTGGGGCATAATGACAGCATTTTGTATTTCAGTTTCAAAATGCCTGTACACTTGTAGGAGCTTTTAAGCACGCATTTGTACATGTCGCGGGAACAAATTCATCTCAATACCTGGGTTATTATTTTTTTTGAGATTGTCGTTACAGTCATCGAGGCGAAATTGTATACAATTACGGACATACGCCATTGCAGTGCAATTTCGTCCCAGAAATCCGCGAGATAGAGGAAGACAATAAAAAATAAATAAAAAACCAAAGCTAGTCTGCCACATAGACCTGTATGAACAAAAAAAATCCATAACGAATTATGTCAATTAAAAAAATGAAAAAAGACGACAACAAAACATATATCCGAATTGAATGAGCACATGAAAAGCAGTATAAAAAACTGAGGACACCACAATTGTTTTCGTTGCCTTCGTTTATTGTTCTCCATTATTTCACTTGTGGATTTCAGAAACTAAATTGCCCTTTAGTGGTGTATGTCTACAATTCTACATATTTGCATTCACTCCAATTGTAAATAAATTAAAATACGAAGTCATTGATTCATGGTGATATCGAATTTTTTCGATCGTCTGGCAGAAAGTGTCATGTGAAGGAAAAGCGTTTTCTATATGTTGTTATGGTGGCGGTCGTTCGAGCAAGTTCGGGGCTTCGATTACCACTGCAGTACAGCAACGTAACAGAACAAACGCTGCTACTACTACTAGGCTATACTTTACATGTGTTTCGGGTAAAAAAAAAGTTGAATGAATTAATTGTTGAAAAATAAATTGTCTGCGGTTACACATGTATATTGTTTATTGGGCACAGCCTATTATTCAGAACACATTTATATGTAACAGTGTAAAACAGGTCATCGTTGCAATTGTAAGTGAAATGAATAGCTATAGCTCTGCGATGGTGGAAAGTGGAATAGCTGTTCTATTCCGTAAATTAGGGCGTTATGCTTAATACTTTTTTACAATAGTTGTACAATTATTTATCATGTGTTATATTTTGCGCCGATCTTTACGAACACAGGGGAAATTGTAATATTTGAATTAAAGATACATATGATATATTATTTATACTTCGTTTTTTCTTTCTGCGACTATCACTTTCACAGAAAACTGTAACATTTGAAATAAATATGAATGTATCCTACATGAATTATATTTTGCGAAGTGAATTACATCTGAAACCAATGTCACATTTGAAGAAATATGCTTATGATAATTTAATTTATTTGCAAGCTAAGTGTAGCTAAGGTGAATTCCACTACTGGTTAGGAAAATAGCTCAATGTTATTAGTTTGGCAGTGGACGAATTCGTCCGCTAGGTTCGCTGCAATCGGTAAGGGATTACACTAACCAATCAAAGATTGGTTTGAATAATTTAAAATGTTTGAATAGTTTAAAAATGCGAGTAGATTATTTTGCAAGTAAAGTTTAAAAGGAAAAATAAGTAATCTTTCAACTTTCAGAAAAATGAAACTTAAAGATTTTTAATTTTAAATATCCTAGATAAATTTAATTTTAATATTGCCTCGCATTTTCTAGCCCCCTTAGCGATAAGAGTACAATTGGTGACTGGGCTTGTCCCTTGTCAAACTCGTCCATAAGAAAACCCTTAAGCTTCCTAACCTGTAGTAGAATTAACCTTAGTATAGCCTGCAAGTATTTGCAGCAAAGTGGTTAGAGTGCATGGTTAATCTAAATAAAGGTATTAATTTGTTTTAAATTTTTCGACGTACTATTTTTTTTTTGTTTCTTAAAAAGTCCTTAAATATTTGCATAATATGATTAAAATGTTAAAAAGTACGGTAATTTTATGCACCAATAAATACGCGGAAATTTCTGTATCACACGACTATTTTATCAGTACTATTATTTATACGCAAGTTAAATCAGTTAAATATATATTAGTTGTGTTAAATTGATGATCTGTTGCTATTCTCTAAGAGAAGATATTATACTGCACAGTACGATTACATTGGCTCATAGAAACCAATGTTTGAAGCCAACACGGCCTGTAAAAATAATATTTCGACTTGCAGTACTGCTCTTCTATGTAATAACGGCAAATGATCCAAATATAATTGAGGAAAAGTATATGCTAAAGAAAAACACTAAGCCTAACGAAAGTGAGAACTATATATATAACATTATTAGAACTTCTCAAAAGAAAAAGTGTTGTTCTTACCCGATGCGCACACTGTACGGCTCAACCGCACAAACCCACGCAATGTTATAAGTGGAGATAATGTAACTACAAAATTATTATACCAAGCAATATTCTAGAATGATTGATGTATTCTTAGTATTGGACTGTCGGTTATATCTGATAATTGCAATACGTTTCAAATAATGCTTGTGGATTCAATTTTGCTAAGCAGTCTTATAGTGGTTTAGTGCGAACAGTTCTTGTTTTTACATCTTATATACCTCTGTTGTGTAATGAAGTGCTGGAATAGTAAGAATATTTTTACGTTACCAATCTTAGCAGATTTATGTGGTTAAATGTACAGAAAGG